>BSBM01001322.1:1350000-1491861 GCA_027924585.1 Larix kaempferi | reverse complement strand
GTAATAAAGTTGAGGCAGATAAAATAAAGTAGAAGGTCTCAAAGAATCAAGAAGCATTCCTTGAAATGAAATTGATGTTGAGCTTGTGAAGTGGATTCTAGATATTGGCTTATCACGAATCAAGGATACTATGTATTTTTAGAAAATTAGTGTTTATTAGCATATTGAGTCTATTATTGCACAACTTATTGAAGAAGTAGGATTTCAACATAAAGCAATACTTGACAACATAGAGTTCTTACATCATAAATATGAAGCTCTAGTAAAACATTTGTGGGACATGGAGGTAGTGAGATGGGGGCGTAAGAAGAAACAAAAATACCATATCCCTGGTCTTAGAGGACCTCGATGAATCCAACCCATCACTTATATATGTGGATTCAAAGTATACAATTTTATTTACAGATGGATTACCTTTCTCAATAGTATTTTGGAATGAATTATCTGGTTTTTTTTTTTGTACATCAATTTGAGATTTTTATTTCTTCTTTGGATCAAAGGATTTTGGAATGTATTTCCTACATAAAGCCTTGGCATCAAGGCATACTTATGATTTCCTTAAACTTTCAATGTGTTAATGAATAACCTAATAGAAGAAATGTTACAAAGGATAAAGACAAAATTCCATCATCATCATAAAACAACGATGATTTATGATTGTGTTACAACAGTGAGACCAACTCCCTCACGTATAACTAGGATAGGATAGGAAATTAGGGGAATGTTCAACAACTCATGAAAATGTCGATGCTCCTATCACTTCCACTTTCCTAAAAAATATTATGGAGAACTAAGGGTCCATCAAAGGGACTACTAATTTTACTCATTAATAGAAATTTCAATATATGGTCATGGAAGCATTTCTAATGATTATCAATCCTATGGATTTCATTCATCAATCTATGAGTATGTCTAGACTTGCATTGGATCATCCCAACTTTCAACATAGTCATGAGTGACATGAAAGATGAAGGAAATGAGTTAAGGTCTCAAAAGGAGTGACACATATCTATATATGGATATGGCTCCCATTTTGAAACAAACAAATGTTATGGTTCCTTCACATCGAGTGAATCCTTTTCTCCCAACTCATAGGACTGAAGTTGACTTGAGGAAAACAAGTAGGTGGCTTTTCAATTGATTGATGTTTGGAACATATTACATATGTATATAAGATCTAGAGAGAACAAGTGGAAACATAAGTTTCAATAATCAAGTTGAGGTCATCCCTAGCTCCGATCAAGAGAGCGTAGTATCTTGATGCCTAGTTATCAATGTAACAAATATAAAATAATATATTATAAACAATAATGTACTAATTACTAAAGTGAAAGGGTGTAACCCTTCACTATGCATGCTCAAGCCTATAAAGGCGAGCCTCATTGTAATATCTTATCATCAACTATAATTCATACTTTTATCAATATTTATATTATCAAATTGAAGATGGATTATCTTCCCCCTTAGTATCCAGATACGGATCTTCCATAACACCGTATTCGGTGTTACATTGGTATCAAAGTCCCTTGGTGGGAATCCCCAATACTGGCTTTTGGCCATTACTCTTAGAGCTTCTCTGAAAATAGGACTTTGGCCATTTTTCAAGCAGATTTTCTCTGCATCGTGCTCCCACTTCCTACAGCGCCTTCCTCCCAACTTCTTTTGCATTTTACCACTCCATTCTTCACTACCCATCACGCCCACTTGTTATAGCTCTGCGTCCACCTACAACCGTCACTGCCTCACTCTCCTCATGCTCTCATCCACGTTGATCCCCAACCAGTGCCTCATCCCTCATCCTCTACACGTGGATCTCGCTCGGCTCTTCCAAAATGTTCTGCTCGCCACCCCCACTGCGTACTTCTCCATACACGCCCCCCCAACCTCTGCTTTTGCTTCCACCGCAGTGCCCTTCCCGCTACACCCTTCCACTGCAATGTCCCATTTCCTCTTTCCTCTCCACACTCTTCTTCCTGCCATTTCTCATGGCTCCCTCCACATCCTCCCTTTTTTCCCACCATTTATGTCTCCTCCATAGCCACCTGCGCGCCCCATCTTCCATCTCGTGCCTCCACCTCCTATCACGTGCTTCCATATCCCTCTCAGCTCCTGCACACTCCCCTCCTCGACTGCTCACATCCCCTTCCCTTTATCTGCCTACAACTCCTCCTGTGTCCGTCCTTTCTGCTCCAACGCTCACCACATCTCTTGTGTCCAACCCTCTCCCTCACATCCCCACTGCCTCCACTCCAACGCCCCACATTGTTTTCCTCCCTCCCAACCACTCCACACGCCACCCTACTCATCCGCTGTCCCACAACACTCTGTGTGCCATCCTCCCTTCACACCCACACTACCTTGTAGCATTCCATCTCATGGCTCACCATTGCATACTCCAGGACCATCCTCCACTGACTGTGCATGCCCGTAGCAACCTCTACTCCAATCTCACACTCACGCCATTCCCTCCCAACTTATGCCTCACACCATTCTCCCCCACCATCCTTCCTCCATTAACCAAAACCCTAATTCTAATCAAATTCAATATTAAAACAATAAAATTCATATTGTTAATATTGGATTTTTATGAAAATTCTAATTTTCTAAACCTCATGTATATAAGTTTATAATAATAACATTTATTATTATAAGAATTACTCAAATCCCAAGTTTTTAAAATATTGTTATTATTTATAATAACATATATTATTATTATTATAGATATAGTTATTATTCTTAATAATAACTATTGGGGAAACAAAAGAAAAAAATTATTATTATTATTTTCAAATAATAATTACTTTTGGAAAAAAAAGGGTTATTTAACCTAATAAGAAGAAGACTAGAAAGTAGTCAAAGGAAGACAATTATCGTTGAGAATTCAAACCAGCTATCATCAAAGAAGTCAAGAATTATGGCGAATTCAAAATCAGAAATGAAGTCACAGTTACAAGCAGCTTTGGATGAATTAGAGCAATATAAACCGACCAATAAATATCTTCAATTCGAGATTATAAAGAAAAAAAAAATTTCTCATTTAGAAGAACAAGAGAATCAACACTTGAAAGATGAAAAATATGAGTTAGAGAAAACTAATAAAGAATTCAAGAGAATGTTATCAAATAAAGATGAGAAAATAACACATTTAGAAACTCATAATCAAAAGCTTGAAGACCAAATCAGAAAGTCAAAAAATGACGAAGAATCACCATATACAAGCAATAACAATCTAAGAGAAGAAATAAAGCATCTAAACAAGATCATCAGGGACAAAGATGTTGAATTGGCGCAAGTCCAGAGAAAGTTATAAACTCAAGAAACCGAGAATTTCCGCCTAAAGCAACGAATTAGTGAACTCCAGCAAAAAGAGAACGACACTAAAAATACATACAAATTGGAGATTACAGCTGTCAAAAGCACATTATCAAATAACACCAAAGAAATTTTCAGATTAAATAACCATAAAAATATGTTAGTCACAAAAATTAAGAAGTTGAAAAATAGTCAGAAGGAAGAACACTCTACTGAAGACATTGAAGGAAAAATTTCAGACAAGCAGGAAGAAAATAGCTGCATCAGAAACCATCATGGAGATATTAAGGAGCAACTTAAGAAGTCTGAAGATGATAGAAAATCGCAAGTAGAATTGATTAAAATGTTTAAAAATGATAACATACAGTTAGAAAACAAGTTGGAAAAGATACAGAACGAAACATTAAAAACTCAAGGGATGGAAATACAATGTCCAACACAGATCAATGCTAAAAAACTGACGCTCGTAAAATAAAATAACATTGTGAAAATTCCCTATCGACACCCCAACCATATAAACTAGTATCCTAAAAAGTGGTAATCGTCAAAAGATAATGGTATTAATGTGATCAAAGCTCCTGACAACATATCAGTAGGGAATCCCAACAATCAGCAACAAATCAATTTGGGATGGATTGATCCGTCAACATATCGAAATTTATGCTCTACACTTAGAAGTTCATATCGACATGTTTCGTCAGCTACGACGTCACAAGGAATGGTGCGACAACATTATAAGGCTTTGAGGACAAAACCTTTCTAAGAGAGAGGCAATGTAACAAATATAAAATAATATATTATAAACAATAATGTAGTAATTACTAAAGTGAAAGGGCGTAACCCTTCACTATGCATGCTCAAGCCTATAAAGGCGAGCCTCATTGTAATATCTTATCATCAACTATAATTCATACTTTTATCAATATTTATATTATCAGATTAAGGATGGAGCATATTCCCCCTTAGTATCCGGATATGGATCTTCCCTAATTTAATTCCCCACATACCTAAAATAGGCTTACTTGAAATATCATTCGGAGATTGTGATGGGGGGAAATGTAGGGTAAATTATTAAACTTATGGATCCATATTCAAAATGAATTTTTCCTAATGAAATTTAAAACAAGGATTTAAACATTTTTCCCAAATGAATACAATTTGTCCCAAGTGTTTAATACATGTTTTTTATGGTAAAAATGTAAATTAGTTATTAAATGGACATATATTCTGAGGTCAAAATTTGTCTCCTTGGGGTTGATATTTCTCTCCTTTATCTTGATTGGTACCTTCTCCAACTTAGTCGGTCTCTTATCCCTCATTGGTCTCCTCTAGTTGGTCGATTTGTCTCCTTGGGGTTCAAATTTCTCTCCTTTATCCTGGTTGGTCTCTTCTCCCTCATCGGTCTCCTATGGATGGTCAGTAAATATGATTTGTAGAATGTCTACTATGTGCTCAAGATGGATGCAGTTGAGCATGAGATCTCTATGGTCAGACTAGACACAGTTGATAACAATATCTGTGTGGTTGGGATAGACGCAGTTGAGTGCAATATCAATCAGTATGTGCTCAATGGTCAAACTAGTGTTTTGGGAACGATATCATGGTTGGGACGATGGAAAATGGTGGGTTTGTGTGGTTAGATGTGTGTGTGTGTGTGTGTTAGATTATATAACATATATGTGTCTTTGTTATATGTACTATATAAAATATGTGTGTGTGTTATATAACATATATGGTGCTTTGTATTTTTTAATGGTGCAATGTTAAGGGCTTGGTGCTATGGGTTAACAGTATAGGAATTAGAGTTTTAAGGGTTAGAGGGTTTTAGGGGTTAGGGTTTTATAGGTTACAAGGTTTAGGGTTCATCATCATTTCCATCGTCACCATCATCAACATATTCATTCTCATGATCGGCATCATCTTAGACATCATCATCATCAATGTAATAATCATCAACATCATCCCCATAATTATCATCCCCATCATCATCGTTGGTCATCATCATTTTCCCCATCATCATCATCCCCATAAACATCATCATTCTCATGATCCTTTTCAATTTATATATCATCGTCATCAACATAAGCATCATTATCAACATCATCCCCATCATTTTCACTTCCATCATCATCGTTATCATCCCCATCATCATCGTTGTCATTGTTAGGGGTTAAGGTTTTAAGTGTTATCTTGGGGTTAGGGGTTTAGGATTATAGGGTTTATAAAACCCCTCATCATCATCACCACCATTAACATCAATGTCATTTCAATCATCAACATCATAATTATCATGATCATTGCCATCTTTGGCATCATCATCATCATCATAATCATCATCATCATCATCATCATCATCATCATCATCATCATCGTCATAATTGTCGTTCCCATCCCCGTTGTGATCATCTACATCGCCATCATCACCTTCATCAGCATCACCATCCCCATCATCATTGTTAGGGTTTATAGGGCCAACGGCTAGGGATTAAGGATTAGAAGGGTTGGACATTAGGGATGTAGGGGTTATAGGTTTAGGGGTTTAGGATAAATCTAAGGGTTATAAAACCCCTCATTGTTGTCATCATCCCCATCAACATCAATTTCGTCATCATCATCACCATCATTGTCATATTTGACATCATCATCATCAGAATAATAATCATCATCGTCATGATTATCCCCATCATCGACATAATCATCATCACCATAATAATTATCATCATCATTATTGTCGTCCTCTTCAACATATCATCGTCATCATAACATCATGACATGATTTCTAGGGTCTCACAAGTTACTCAAATAACTATCATTGAATGTGGTTTCCAAGGTCTCACGGGCTACTCAAATAACACCATGTTATGTGTGCAAAATATGTGGACCCATAATGGTTTCCAATTGGATCGTCCCATAACATTTGAAATAGTGTTGTATTTAACTTTAATGCTCAAATGTAAGTTGTTATAATGGGAAAATTTTGAAATGTGAAAGATGTTTTTTTTAAGTCATTTTTTGCAGTTTTTATAGATTTAATAGAAGCGCATGATTAGTAATATGTACAAGCAACTAGATAATGTGGTCTTTAATTTCATGAAATCTCATATGTGGTGATGTAATGTTCACACTATACCGATGTAGAGATGTTGAAATTCCAGCGTATATACTTGATAATTGGAATTGAGACATATGTACGAGTTAAATTGAAAAATTGAAAGGAATTTCTGGCAACATGTTTGATTTCCGCCATCATTTAAAAAAAAATGTCAAAATTTGCATCCAAATATAGTATTGATTGGACAACAAGAAGCTCAATGGGCGATCCACTAAGGTTGACTCAGTCAAATTAACTGTAACAAACAAATGATATTCAGTTAGGAAGTGATGGATCACCATTAATGGAGCAGTTAGCTATTACTAATTTGATTATCATGAATTAGAGTATTGCACAATAGGACGTGATGGAAATTTGAAACATACAGTACAATACTAGTTAAGAGTGATGAAGTAGAGTGTAGTGAATTCACGCTTAAGCTGTTGCAATTTAGTAAATCATTGTTGTAAATGTTAGTTAAGAGTGTTTCTAATAGATGAGTGGTTAAGCTCACTGGTTTGTTGGTTTTTCCTTGCTAAGGATTTTCTAGGATAAACTTATGTGTATTATTTGAATGTGTTTGTGCCATTGTTAAATTATGTTATATATAACTATTAGAATCGCTTTACATAATCACTGTCAAAGGTATTGAAATCCTTAAAGAACTGAAGAATCTAGTTTATTATCTTATATTAACATTGGAGAGGATACAGTGACAAGATATTCTCGTTTCTTTTTTGATAGGAATAGGTAAATTTTTATTGATATATAAAAGTTATGGTCTAGTCATTCATCATTAAGGAGTAATTAATGTCCAAAATATTCAAAAAACGACGAGGAAAAATTGCTAATTATCATTCAAAGAAAACATCTAGCCATTGGATTTTCTTACTATTTGTTGACTATAACCTATGGATTTGATATATTATATATACTCTTAGCAAGCTTACCACACAAGAAAAGAATGTGAGAATACAAATAGAAAATTTTGTTCAACTATGCAAAACCATGGTTGTTGTGGGCTTCTTCCAATTTTACTTCTCTCTTGCATTACCTACTTCTTCTTAATACTCTAGTACACTCCATTCCCCTCATCTTTCTATTTCATTTTCAAGTCCTCAATGCATGTCTCCTTGGTTGACCTGATGGAATGTGAATTCCTATCCACCATTGACTATGAGCTTCTACTGAAACTAGGTATCATATTGTAATGCATAGCCACATTTGAGACTAATTTATCCATCTATATATTCTAAGATTGAATTTGTGCTTCCATGCATTCATATCGAGGACCTATTGGGAATCAATCTAGTCCCCAATGCTCTAATTTATATGTATAATCACTTCTTGTAATGCATCTAGCGGCCTAACCAATGGCCTTATAATATTTATAGAGGGATAAGATCATACACAACACACTTCTCATTGTGATTGTGCTTTTCTATAGCACCGTCTAGAAGATGTTGAATGCTTTCTTGTAGAGTGAAACTTCTCCCTAATTCACCTATGTTATAAATTCTCAAACAAATAGGCCCTCTATGTAAAATACATGAATCCATAGGAGAATTAGAAATTGGACCCCACATTCACAAACCACATGAAAACAAGGATTATATTAGGTCGAATGTTCCCATTTTTTATCCCAACCTGAATCTATATTGCTCAAAAACATTCCCAGAAGTGAAGAGGGATCTCCTGGTAAACCTAGATTCACTAAACTAATTTTAGATCCTCCACAACGAAAAAAAACAACAAAAATACACCCCCGAGGAATCAAAAATACCCCACTAACATCGCATGAATCCATTGTATCCACAACCACTCTTCCCCAGCAACAACTTGAATGCAATTGCGTGAGGGTTACAAGCGTTGAGTGTAGCATGAACTCCTATTTTCAAAATCCATGTTTTTCCAATTATCCAACATCAACCAATATGAAATATGTATGAGGTTGCAATTCATCAATCTCAATTGATTAAATAATGGGTGGGTTCACCCCTATTTTGGACAAATACTCATTTTGTCAGGTTAACTGCCAAATTAGCCATGCCATCTTCTTGGATGTTACAACCTCAAAGGATATGATAAAATTCATTACATCCAAAGAAAGTGATCGTGTCCTTAATTCGATTTGTACACTTGACAAGTGGTGATGAGAGATCTAATCCTTCTTTTCTAACTTATCCAATGACAATTGATGGATTGCCAAAGAATGAGGTAAATTTTTCTTTCTTGTCCTGTAATATCAATAAACATTAATTCAATGCAAGAACTTATACTTGATTTTTAGTTGTCATTCCTAGAACCCATGCATTTCTTTTTCTTATTTCCCATTGGGGTTAACAATAACCCGTCCCTCCCATTCATAATTGCATTAGGGTGGTTGGATTTTTTTCCATCCTTGAGAGAAGGGTATGGTATGTATTTTCTTCATTCATTTAGCATATTTATATGATATTTTTAGTTGTCCACACATTGTCTATATCAGTGATTAAATATTGAGATGTTTTATTTTCTTGGTATTGTTATTTCCAACTCTTATTTATCTCGTTAATTTGTCACACTTATAAGAAAATTGTTAAGGGACTTAACATTGATATTGAAGATAATAGTATAACCATATTTTTTTGTTTTGTTTTATGTTATTTGTTGTATAAGAAGAGTTTTCATATCTAGTTTATTCATGTGAAGTTGACCTAGAGGAGTGGAAACTCATTGGAACCTTTGGTATCTCTTCTTCTTGAATTACAATGAATTTTGGGACTATTACAAGTGATGTATTGTGATTGTTCCACTTATGTTTTACACATTAATTTTCATCATTCCTAAAGGATAAAAATTCTAGGGTTGTGATCCAATGAACCTTTTCGAAAGAAGGTGAATTTTTTTATTTGCATTAATTGCCAATAGAATGTAGATCACAAGTAGGAAATTTTGATCTAGATTTCTCTTATGATGATGAAATCAATATAAATGTGGATAAGTTGATGAAAAGAGTAGTATTTATGAAAAATATTGAGAGGTCGATGAAAAAGGACATTTGCAAATAACATGCCAACAACTAGGAAACAATAGGCTGAAAATTAGAGTCTTTGTTAGGGCAAGGAAATGTGTAGTTCTTGACTAAGAAGAACTGATCTAATGCACATTTTTTAGTGGAGTATGAATGAGTACATGAGCCTCTTCTTATGTACAAAATTTGTATGAACACTTTGACCTCAATGTTGGCTAAGCTTGGTTAGTTTTCCCAATGGACTCCAAATGTTATTCATTATACACCCTTGGTGATCGATTATGAATAGATTAGTGATAGTGGGTGCCCTTAGTGATATTTTGTGGACTACATTAGTGTTAGTGGGAACCCACTAACACTAATGTGGTCCATAAATGATCACTAAGGTTGTACAATGAATAATATATAAAATCCATTGGATTCATAAGTTATGTTTAGTTTCCATATATCGAAGAAGTAATAAGGTGAGGAGAGTTAAAAAAGCACTAAAGGGGATTTGAAGGGGTGGCAAGTGAAGTCTTAAAAAAATAGCCAAGTACAAAATCAAGCATGCACTGTAAGAAAAAAAATATCACGATGAGCAGAAATGCAGGTGTATTGTCAAAAAAACAAAGAGAATCAATCAATCTCTCACCATAGTTGATGAACTCTCAAAAATTGGAAAACACATACATGAAACAATGTTGTGAAACTCGTCTCAAGTTAGTGAACCATAAGGATACACTCAATCCTATAACAAAATGTTGTCATGCCATTGGAAGATCCACATTTGTTTTCAACAATCCCTAATAGTGTCAAGTTTTCTAATGAGTTATAGCCCTAGTACAAGTGCTTGATGAAAGATTCCCATGAAATCAAACCTTTCACCTTCGACTGTTAGGGGATTATTTGGGGATATAACCTAGATAATTGTTAGGGTATTCATCCCCAACCTACTAGATTTGGTTCTCTTGTAAGAATTCAAAATCACCAACTTATATTTACAAGCCTTAACAAATATATGTTGGACTATATACTAGCAAGCCATATCAATATTAATAATATGGCTTATATACGTCGATTGACGTATATCTATTGTTTAAATGTGGTTGATATACGTCGATCGGCGTATATAAGCCATATTATTAATATTGATATGGCTTGCTAGTTGACGGTTGGCCTACGAGGAGGAAGGATTGTTCAATTTTAATTATTATTTATTATAATTATTATTATTATTATAAATGTTAATATTAAAATTATTATTATTAGTATTATTATTATAATAATTATTTATTATAATATTATTATTATTATATTGATTATTTATTATAATATTTAGTGTAATATTTATTATTTAATGAATATTTATTATAGTAGTTATTATTTAATTCTTAATTATAATATTAATTATTTTTATTATAATATTAATTATTTTTATTATAATAATAATAATAATTCAATACTACAATTAAAATTACGTTATTATTATTTTTATAACAAATATTATTATGAGATAATAATTATTTAATATTAATATATATGATTATTTATAAATATATAATAATAATAAACCAATTATAAATAAGCAAATAAGAAATTGTTAATATTTATTTTTTAAATAAAAATAAATAATTAATAAGCAATACTTCTCTTTTCTAAATTAATATTAATTATATATATACATATATATATATATATAACATATACTAACAATAAATTACTGTGTGAAGGTTTCATAAATAATATATTAATATTAAGGTATTTTAGATTATATATATTAATATTATAATATAATATAACATAATATTTATATTTGTGTTAGTAATGAATATTGATATAACATTAATTTTAGATATTATATTTGTTATTATTAAAAATGTTTAATAATGACAACATTACAAATAGTATTATTAAAATTAGGAAACATTATTAATATTAATATTAATATTAATGTTGCCAATATTAATAGGTTGAATATTATTCTTGACGTTAAACTTCTTAATAGTTGACATTAATATTAATGAGGTTAATATTAATGTTAATTATGTCAATATTAGTATTGATTATGTTAAAATTAGTATTAAATGGCTTATAATTTATATATGATTGAATTTATAATATTATATGGCTTATAATATTGTATAGTGT
The DNA here is from genome assembly GCA_027924585.1 of Larix kaempferi. Lineage (NCBI taxonomy): Eukaryota > Viridiplantae > Streptophyta > Pinopsida > Pinales > Pinaceae > Larix > Larix kaempferi. The sequence goes on along the minus strand of BSBM01001322.1, from coordinate 1,480,315 downwards.
ATTGAATTTATTTGGTTTGTAGACTATGGTCTATTCAAGAATAAATGGCCATTTGACGATGGTTGTCTCTTTGTTGTGCATGTTTGATCAAGGTTGACTTTTGGTTGCAAATGTTTGACCATAGTTGACTATAGGTTGACCATGTTTTCACATGTTTGACTTATGGTTCTCTATGTTTACACATGGTTGACTTTTGGTTCTCAAAGATTTGCAATTATAATAATAATAATAATAATAATGATAATTTATATTCTTATTCTTATTCTTATTCTTATTATTCTTATTATTATTTTTTAAATATTTTATAACAATAAAAATAATTAGAAATTTAAAAAATATATATAATTATAAATGATTTTAACGAAAGTAATGAAAAATAATTATAACAATGTCTAATAATACTAATAATGTTTAATAATTAATGTGTAATGTTTAATACTAATTATTATTATTATTATTAATGTCCAATGTTTATTGTAAACTAATGTTTAATGTTTAATGTCTAATGCCCAATGTAAACTAATCTTACTAATGTTTAGCATTGCATAACATAAACACATAGTTTCAATTATTCTGAAAATACAATGTTGACTAATGTTTGTCAATTTTTAAATGTTTATTAATGTCTAATGTGTAAATTTAATGTTTATTAATATTAAATGTCCAATGTGTGATGTTCGACCACTCTTTGACCATCGTTGACAATGGTTGAAATTTGTTTACCATCGGTTGACTATTGGTTAACGTTGGTTAGCTATTGGTTGACTATTAGTTGACCATTGGTTATGGGTTAACTTTGGTTGACTATTGGATGACTTATGGTTGACCATGGTTGACTATTGGTTGACCGTTGGTTCGGTATTGGTCGACTATTGGTTAAGCATGGTTAATTATAGTTGACCATTGGTTAATTATTGGTTAGCCATGATTAATTATTGTTGACTATGGATGACTATTCGTTGACCATGGTTGAGTGTGGTTGATAATGGTTAACTATGGTTGACCATTAGATGACCATGGTTGATTATTGGTTGACCATGGTTAGCCATGGTTGAATATGGTTGACCATGGTCGACGATGCTTGATGGTTGACCATCACTGACTATAGTTTCCCATGGTTTACTATGGTTGACTATGGTTGATATTGGTTGACCATGGTTGACTATAGTTGCGCATGGTTGGTGATAGTTGACTTCGATTGATTTTAATATCATATGGTTGACTATGGTTGACTTATTTGCTTCATCATGGGTGACAGTAAGGGTTGACTTTAAAATAATATGTTTCATTATAATTCCACTATTGTATGACAATTGTTGAATTTCATTGAATATGGTTGACTTTGTTTAATAATGGTTGACTTTAGCTGAACATAGTTGACGATGGTCAACTATGGTTGACTTTGGTTGACCATGTCTAACTATGTTTGACTATGACTAAACATGGTTCAATTTGGTTTACCATAGATGACCTTGGTTGACTTTGGTTGACCTTGGTCGACTTTGGTTTACTATGGCTCACTTTAGTTTTTCATGGTTGACTTTTTTATTAACTTTGCTTAACCATGGTTGACATTAGCTGACCATAGTTGACATTGGTTGGATTTTGGTTAACCATGGTTGGATTTGGTTTACTTTGGTTTATGTTTGGTTGGCAATGGTTGACCAAGTTTGACTTTGTTTGAACATGGTTGACTTTGGTTGACCATGGTTGACTTTGGTTGACCATGTTTGACTTTGGTTGTCCATGGTTTACCATGGCTAACCATGGATAACGATGGGTGACTTTGGTTGATTTTTGTTGCCTATGGTCATGGATGACCATGGTTGACTTTATTTGACTTTGTTTGCCCACGATTCCCTTTGGGTTAACCATGGTTGACTATGGTTGACCATGCTTAACCATGGTTGATTATGGTTAACTATGGTTGACCACACTTGACCATGGTTGAATTTCATTTGAGTTTTAGTTGACCATCGTTAACTTTTGGTTGGCTTTGGTTGACCATGATTGACTTTGTGTGACCATAATTGATTATAGTTGACCATGGTTGACTTTGGTTAGATTTAGTTGACTTTGGTTTAATTTTGTTGACTTTGGTTAACTATGGTTCACTTTCGTTAACATTGCTTTACCATGGTTGACTTTGGTTGATCGTGGTTGACTTTAAAATCATATAGTTTTATAATTCAACTATTGTTTGACTATTGTTAAATTTGGTTGAATATGGTTTATTGTGTTTGACTTTGCTTGGTTGTGATTGATTGTAGTGGACAATGGTTGACTTTGGGTGACTATGGCTGACCATGGTTAACTTTGGTTTACCATGGTTGAATTTGGTTGACCATGGGTGATATTGGTTGACTATTGTTGATCATGGTTAATTTTGGTTGACTTTTGCTTGACGATGGGTGACTTTGGTTCACCATGGTTGACTTTGGATTCACTTTTGGTTTAATGACTTTGGTTAATAATAATATTATTATATGCTAATAGAATATTGATATTTTGAGTTTTAGTTGACCATTGTCGACTTTTGGTTGGCTTTGGTTGACCATGATTGACTTTGTGTGACCATAATTGATTATGGTTCACCATGGTTGACTTTGGTTTAATTTTGTTGACTTTGTTTAACTATGGTTGACTTTCGTTAACATTGTTTTACCATGGTTGACTTTGGTTAACTGTGGTTGACTTTAAAATCATATAGTTGATTATAATTCAACTATTGTTTGACTATTGCTGAATTTGGTTGAATATGGTTTACTGTGTTTGACTTTGATTGGTTGTGGTTGATTGTAGTGGACGATGGTTGACTTTGGGTGACCATGGTTGACTTTGGGTGACCATGGTTGACCATGGTTGACTATGGTTAACTTTGGTTTACCATGGTTGACCATGGGTGATATTGGTTGACTATTGTTGACCATCGTTGACTTTTGTTTGACCATGGTGGACTTTTGCTTGACCATGGTTGGCTTTGGTTCACCATGGTTGACTTCGGCTTCACGACTTTGGTTAATACTAATATTATTATATGATAATAGAATATTGATATTTAAATATTCATTTAAATTACATATAATAATAAAATGTTAATTTTTATTAAATATATTTAGTCTTAATCAAATTATAAATTTTTTTTTCTTTAATATTACTATTTTGAATAGTTATCCAATTATGAAAGAAATGTATTAAAAAAATAAAATTGTATATTTAGTTTTTTTCTTTAAAAATGTTGTTATTTTAAATAAAAAGTTATTAAAAAATTAATAATTTTTGAGACTTTAGATATTTAGATACAATTAATGTAATGAATTATTTATTATTAGTAATAAAAAATTAGAAGATAAATTTGTATAGTGAAAAATTAAAAGATAAATTTATATAGTGAAAAATTTAAGTACAAAATAAAAAAATATAGAAGTAATATTACTGTCAACATGTTAACATTAACATTAATAATAATGTTAATATTAACATTAAATTAATAATAATAATATTAAAATTAATATTAACATTATTTTAAATTTTAATATAAATATTAATCACATTTTAAAAATTAATCTTAATCTTAAACATATTAATTAATATCACTAAAAATATAAAATTATGAAAAATATATTTATATCTTTATCAAATAATATTATTAAAATTTTATAATCTATTTAAAATAATCTCAAATCTCATTTATTTGAATTCATCATAACCACTTAATTTTTATTTAACAATAACAATATTATATGATTAAATATTAAATTTTAATAATAATTTTTATATATTGTTTGTATAAGATAACTAATTTATACACTAAAAATTATATTTTGAGAAAATCAAACAAAATATTTATGAATAAAATAATTGTAGCTTTGATTTTTTCATAAGTAAAATGGGTGAATGTAATTTTATCATCATTATGAGAGATGGAGAAAGAAAATTCATTCTTGCATGCAAATAAGTTTAATAATTAATATTGATTTATAGAGTTTTTAAATGTTATGTTTTATCTCAAATTTCTTTAAAAATTTAGTTATATAAATAATCAAAACTTAATGGTTAAATTTCAAGATTTTGGATAATCTTTTTAACTATTGTTAAAATTGTAAATATAAATGGTTTGGAATTATATAATTTTGATGGATAATTAACAACATTTTAAAACTCATTTAAGGGCAGATAATTTGAAAAAAAAAAACAGCTCCAAACCTTCATCCAATGGATTCAGAGTTGTAATCTACTCCCCATTTGAGATAAGAAGAAGGGAAATAAAGCTTTACACTATTGTAGAAACATTGTTTGATAAAAATTTCAATATGAAATAATCCTTCTGTATTGGATTTTCATGGTCTTTTAGATTGATGTACTGACTCACTCCGGGACCATGGCAGCTGTGCATTTAAAGAAAAAAGATTAATTTGAATCACTTCCGGTACTTAATATGGATTTATCATTTAGCTTTGCGAAATTTGTCTTCAATTAATAAAAAGAATTTTTTTGTATTTATATATTGAAATTTTGTATTTATATATTTAAATTTTTTTGATAAAAATTAGATAGAAATAAAAATTCATTTATTTATTTATAAAATAAATTAATTTCTTAAAAACTGAATTAAATTTTAAAGATGATATACAGAGTCCTTAATAAAATAACACACATAGATGTTGAAATGAACGCACATAACTATTGTGTATCAACATGGATGGTTTGGCAAATTGAGTCTAAATACACAGAAATAATGAAAATTATACAGAGTCTTTAATAAAATAACACACAGAGAATGAAAATGGCAGTTACAATTTGTATTTATGAATTCTGGAAAACGATTGACCTTTCGAAACAACACACAGGTAGAGTTTAAGGTCATAATTTATAAATTGCATCTGAAATTTTGGTAATGCCATTAGGAAAGATACACAGAGAATGAATAGGGCAGAGTTACAAATTGTATTTACCAAATCTGAAAACACCATGAATTGGATCCAAAATCTTGAAACGCCATTAGAAAGGGTACAAAGAGAATGAATAGGCAGAGTTACAATTCGTATTTACCAAATCTGAAACGCCATTAGAAAGGGTACACAAAGAGTGAATAGGAAGAGTTACAATTAGTATTTACCAAATCTAAAAACGCCATGAATTGGGAATTAGACTCACAGAGAGTTTAAAGATCAAATTAAAATCAGACAAGGTCTGAGGTCGCCATCCAAAATGGAAGTGCAGAGACTTTTTAAAGTCCAAATTAAAATCAATGTAGATCTAAGATTGCTATTGTAAATCTGAGATTGCTATTCATAATGGGAAACACAAAACTTTTTGAAGCTTGAATTAAAATCAATTTAAAATCTGAGATCGTCATGCGGCAGAATGGAAACCACAGAACTTTTAAAGTTCAAATTAAAACCCAAGCAAAATCAGAGATCTCCATGCGAGACGGGAAACTCAGAATCTTTTAAAGTTCAAATTAAATTCAAATTAAAATCTGAGATCGCCAATCTAAATGGAAGCATAGATATTTTTTAAATGACAAATACAATTCGTTAATCTAAATGGAAGCATAGAGATTTTGTCATGAGCTCGATGTTGCCAACCCGGATGGATTGCCAACAACATGGTTGTCCATGTAAGTAGACTGCACATGGTGTCTTGACCTGCAAAGAAAAATGTCTTGCATTGGTCCATCATCTCCTGTGTTGTGAAGTTGAACTGCGTGGACCCATTCTCTCCTCGGGCGAACAACAAACCAAGCAGGTCTTTCTCGAATGAGCAATTACTCCCCATGCTTGTTGAGCCTCGCCAGGCCTCCAAAAATCATTGCACAGATTCCTCCACCGTCTTCTTCAGTTCTATCACCTGTCTATTCACTCCCCGCTATCACAAAGTTCAGAATTGCATCTCTCAGTTTCTGGTCATTGTTCATAATTTCATCTCTCACTTCGATAGTTCGATAGACATTTCAATACAGAGAGGAAGATGGAGAGGAAGCAGGCGTAGGCGTTACATTGGAGAGGAAGCAGGCATAGGCGTTACATTGAAGAGGCATCTTTCGAAATGAATGGTCGTGGATGAATTGGCAAATGGGAGAATATAGTAAACAGAGAGTGGAACCAATAAAATTTATAACAATATTATCAATAAAAATATGATGACGGTTCGATTTAAACATGCATGCTACTTAATTCAGTTAATCTCATCCCTTCATTCATAGACCAGATGAAGAATATTCGCCCATCCTTTAAATCCGGCCATTCATTTTTTTATAAATGAAAAATCTGCAACCCCAACCCCACCTGAGAGTTGAAATAAAATGCCTTACGGCGTAAATACATACAGACAAGCCATGATGAAGATAAAGGAAGTGTAGTGTAGCATCTAGATTATCCCCTTTTATTGATAGATGAGAGGATACAATGTCAATATATGCTCATTGCTTTCATGAATAGGTGACCTTTTATTGATATATAAAATACGTGGTCTAACCTATCATCATTAAGGAGTAAGTAATGTCTAAGAACTTCAAAATATGACAAAGAAAAATTGCTAATTCTCATTCAAAACAAACATATATCCATTGGTTTTTCTTGTTATTTGTTGAATATAACTTATGGACTTATATGTTATATATACTCTTAATAAACTGACAACACAAGAAAAGAATGTGAGAATACATATAGAAATTTTATTCCACTATGCAAAAATGTGCTCATTGTGGGGTTCCTCTATTTCTACTTCTCCATTGTCCAACAATCCCTACTTATTCTTAGTATTCCATTCCACTTCATGCATGTATGCTTCCTAGTGCATTGTCAAGTCCTCCATTCATGCATCCTTGGTTGACCCAATGGAATTTGAAGCCCTATCCACCATTGACTATGAACTTCTTGTGAAACCAACTATTATATTGCAATGCATAACCACATCAGATACCAATTTATCCATTCATTTATTTTGGTATTTATTTTTTTCTTATAGGGCATCATATTTAGTTTGGTTGGCATCAATCTGGTCCCCAATGCTTTGCTTCAGGTGTAGAATCACTTCTTATAATGCATCCAGTTTCCTAACCAATGGCCTTATAATATTTCTCAAATGGGGAACTTCACACACAACATCATTCTCACTGTGATTGTGCATTTCCATAGTACCCTTTTCCCTAATTCACATTTGTCGACAATTCTCAAACAAATAAGCTCTTTATGTAATGTATAGGAATCCATAGGAGAATTAGCAATTTGACCACATAGTGCAAAATCAATGAAAACAATGACTATATTAGGTTGAATGCTTCCATTTTGTATGCAAACCATAACCTATATTTCTCAATAGCATTCCTAGAATTGAAGAGGGCCCACTTGGTAAACCTGAATTCACTAAACTAATCTGAGATCCACCACCATGGAATAAACAATAAACATCCACCCACTAGGAAATCAAAAGCACCCCATGGACATCACATGAATCCATTGCACCCACCATCACTCCCCCCATGTAGTAGCTTGAATGATATTGTGTGAGGGGTGAGGGGGTTGAGTGTAGCATTAACTTCCATCCTTTAAATTCATCCTTTGCCAATTTTCTATCATTGTCCAACATGAAATATGTCTAAGGTTTTAATTCATCAACATCATGGAATTAAATAAGGGTTTGGGTCACCCTTATTTTGGACCAATACTCATTTTTCTAGGTTAATTGTCGAATTAGTCATAGCATCTACTTGGATGTTATTGCCTCAAATGATATGAGAAAATAAAATACTTTCAATATGAGTGATCATGCCCCTAATTCAAACTATATACTTAGTAAGGGAAGATGAGAGATATAATCCTTGTTTCCTAATTTTTCCAATGACAAGTGATGAATCACCAAAGGTGGAGATTATTTTTGCTTCCTTGGCCTACTATATCACTAAACATTGATATAATGCAAGAACTTGTTGATTGTTCATTGTCACTACTAGGACCTATTGTCTCCTAATCTGCACCTAGGAAACATGAGAAAAATATTAACTTGCTCGGTGCATCCTCAGGGACAATTTTAAGTTGGGTGCAACTTTAATCACAACATTCAACCTCTCTATTTAGGCCAAATACTAAACAAATCCAAGGGATATGGCCATAATAACATAATCCAAGGATGAGTACACTATAGGATTTAAATGAAGCTACAACCAACTACTTTGAAAATAAAGTACGTAAAGAAGATCTATTTCTAGATATAGAAATAGCACAAGAAATTACATATGAAACTTTGGCAAGAACATATGATTCCCTACAAGTAAGATAATCTGAAATACCGGTGCCTAAATACATTTGTGGCTACAAAGATAAGTGATGACAAGGAATCTTAAATCTACAATATCATGAAACTTGCATGTATGAGACTTTGAAATACAAAGATTTTTTCTATATGCTTATGCTTGAAAGATGATCAAATTAAGTAAATGCTTTGCAGTTCCTTTTAGTTGATTAGATTGTAGATGATGAAAGTCCTAAACTAGATTATTGGTGTTCAGAAAAGGGATGGACAAAAATAAAAAAGTCTAATCTATGAATGTAAGTCAATTAGTGACTAATCTAGAAATATAAAAGTGATTAGAAATTAGTCCTAAGCTAGATGAAATCAAAAGAATGAGCAAAGAGATACACACTTACCCCATGGGAAAGCATGAGAATCGTTGATGCATAGTTGGTAAAATTGGGTTTCGATTGACCCAGGGTCTTAATATCCAAGGTATCCCTCATCCAAAATAAGGGTGTATAGCTTGGTTATTTCTATTGGTAAATTTTGAAAATTTTAGTTAAGGTTACTTTTAGCTAATTTACTTTGAGTGACATCCACTTGTGGGGGACTGATAATTACAAATTCTATGTGTTCTAAGCTAGAATATTCAAATGAAATATGTAAAAGAAATCAAACTACAAAAACACAGCACTACACGACTGAAACAAGGGGAAGGGGGGTGTGAGGGACTAGTGTCTTGACTATTGTTCTTGAGTATTTACAATCATCCAAAGGAATTTATAAGAAGTGATTTTTGTTATGTTTGAAGGGATACAATCAAGCTTACAATTTCTTAGAAAAAGGAGATAAATAGGGTGAAAATTTTCCTCGTAAAGTGGGTAGCTTGAATTCCCTCCCTCCTAAGATTAGGATGATACTCTATGATACCTAATCAAGTTTTCTAAACCTGTAATTTCTTGCCAAAAATCAGTGATCATAAATCATGAAAACTGCAAGGGAGGACTGATGGGATAGCTTGCAAGTATTCTTGGTTGAATTACTCAACTATCCACTTACAAATCGACAATCAAATATGTTTATTAACACAAATAAAACACGCAGATTTATAAGTATATTAGGAAAAATATGAACAATATATGTTTATATTTGGCATGCGAGTTCAAAATTTTTCTTAAATATAGATTGGTAATGAAATATTAATGATAGATCTATTATGGGAAATATACTTTTAATGATATTCCTTATGTGCAAATAGATTGAAACAAAGAACCAAGTAGATAGGAATATAGTTTCTTTTTTTAGCTTGGAAGGTTAAGAGGGAGAGAAGGAGAATAGTGCAAGAAAAATTGGCAATAGAGTCAATGAGGACTCACTAAGAGGCCTTGTCTAAAAAAAGTCCACCAAATAAGGATGTTTCTCTAAGCTAACCTCAGTCCTCTCAATGAATAGAAGAACATGCAATAAAAATAAAAATGTGAATGAGGTTGGATCTCCTCTTTTTTCCTCTTAAGGGTGCAATCTACAAGAAAATCATTGGTATGGCACAATCCAATTATGGTAAAGATGTTAAAATTAGTAACCTTTCAAATAGACTAACAAGCATGTAGTTAAAATATATCTTATCCAACTAGGTAGTAATACCCCTTCAATGGCCTAACAGAAGAAAGAAAGAATTTACAAATGTAAAGAGACAAATTACCTCCTTAGTAGCATAATACAAGATACATCCACACATTGACAAGATGATCCTGAGTTGACCTCCAAAATATTTATTTATTAAATAATATTGCTCTCCAAAAGTATGATTACAATAGTGCTCCAAGTTTCAACCAAAAATAAATAAAGAGGAGAGTGGAAAGGATCTTTTCCAATAAATATACTTTATTAATAATTTGATAATCATGAATTTTCATTAAAAGATTACAATATATATGCAAATCCAATGTAAGGATTGCATCTCTTCAATATGAAACAAGATGACCCATTGACCTAATAATTAATAATTAATAAATTAATATCTAATTTAGACTCATTACAAGTCACCCCTTCTTGAAAAGCTTCATCCTCGAAGCTTCTGTAAAAGAAGGGTGCTTGACTTAAAATTCGTAATTGCTTAATTGATTACAGCTTTAGAAAGGTTATTGTACTTGACGAGATACTTCTTGACAAATGAATCTTGTTCAATAGTTCTTCCAGAAACAAAATATAAAACTTATCTTTAGTGGTAATTTGGTTTAATGTCTGGTAGTAAACATAAATCTTATAAGAATCATCCTTGTCTCTTACAAGTGTGATCGATGCTGAAAAATAATTCTTTCTACCAGTAATAATACCATGACCCAATAATTGTTCAACTTATGTCTTAAGTCTATGAGAATGCTTGTAAGATTGACTTCCAAATTGTGTTGAATCATGAATCCATTCTTTGAAGTGATCTCTTGAATAAGATGGAGGAAAATCACTAAGTGGGTCTTGAGAATAAATACAATTTCTTATGGATCTTATCTATACCCTTGGGATCATCATTTTTAGAAACTACATCCATGGAATAATTGTGCAAAAATATAAGGTTGGGATCCTTTCTTATTTATCTTCTCCATTCTATCAGACAAGACTATATAGGCATAAGGGAAAATGATTCCATGCAACTTGTACTTCTTTCCATTTTCAAAAACATTATAAATTGTTTTTGTAAATGTAATCCCACTGTACCGAGTGTTTCCAACCACTGGGCTCCTAAAACAACATCGACACCTCCAATTTCCATAGCATTTTATTTGTATTCATCAAGAGCTAACTCTACCATACATATGGCATTTTCTATCACATGGAGTAGTTTCATTCCCTGGAATGGTGACTTGAAAGTCCAAAGTAGGGTAGATAAACAAGTTTAATTATCTTGCAATCCTTGTATCTATGAAATTATGTGAATTGTCGCTATATATAAGCATGTTCACCATAGTATTCTTAATGTAGCTAGGGATTTTAAGAGTTTTAGGTTGAGAAATACCTAGCAGTGCAACTATAGAAAGTGTTGGAGCATCGTCGAGCTTCCAGGTGTTGGATTGATCGGAGTCTATTTCTATATTAGAAGGGACATCCTTGGATGCATAGTCATTGTCATCGTCATTATTTTTATTATCGTCACACATGTAGAGATTAGTGTCTTTAAATCTGTGACTCCAAGTCAAATTAGGAGCATTACATTTAAAACATGGATTATTATCCTTCTTTTCATCTGATAATGAGATCCTTTGGTGAGAAATAATATATGCAAGTGGTCAATATGATTTTTGTTTTTCTTCGGGAAGTTTATCTTTTTGATGTGCATGTTCAACATCCTTGACATATAGTACTTTAATCTCATTCTGTATAGTACTTGGTTTCAACCCACCAATGGAAATTTGTAGAAGGTGCTCTTTAGATACGTCATTGAGGCGAGTAGTCAACACAAGGAGAATGTTAAAATATTTTTCAACTATCCCATTTTGTTGTAAACGAGTGATATTGGTGTAGAGTTTGTCCTCTTCCACGAGGATAATTTTAGGGGCGAAATTTATCCCATGGGCTATTTTTCCATGTTTTTTTCCAAAAACATATTCGCCGATTTGCATTTTTTGAAGCCCCATTTCATCCAATTTTGATGGAGTAAACTTTTTTCACTCTAAAATTTGCCAAATTATTATATAAACTATATGAAATCCTTAGAAATTGAAATAATTTTAGAAAAATATCGCCAAATATTTTATAGTTGACATTTTAAGAATTGGTAAGATTCTCCAAGGTTTATACACTTTTAAATAAGTATGGGTCCTTAAAATTATCCCTGCTCTTCCATACCTTGAAATCATTTAAAAAAAAATCTTGAAGGTATCACAATCTCTCACCAGTCCTCCTACACATTTAGAATCCCACCACAAAAACCAATCACAAGCTGATTTGTCTAAGCACATTACCACAATGTTTATTTTGTTGTCTTCATCATATATTCAATGCATAATGAAATATTTCTCAATTTTGTTGATCCATCATGTGCCATCTCAATTGTGTTCATCATAAAACTTCCGTACGTGTATGCATTTGGTTACGAGGATGAGTTTGGGATACTTGTTCCCTTACTTCTGTTTTTTAATGAGTCGAGTTCAAACTTGATTGCACTAACTTCTTAATATTTTCGACCACATTTTTTATCGACTTCTTGTAGTAAGATTGGTAATATGCATTGAACAATCTTCTTAATTTTTTTATCTAGATCATCATTAGCCTTTTTCGTTGCATCCTTATCTTCGAGAGGATTCCTCTCCATGTTTCTTGTATTCATGATTAAAAAGGGTTTACAGGATATGAATAAATTAACCATTATAAAATAATAATTATAAGAATAATATTACTATTTTAAGAATAATAATTTTATTATTATAAGTGTTTATACTTTTAATAGATTTTTTAAGGGAATAAATATAATAATAATAATATTTTGAATTGGATAATTTAGGGCAACGTAAGGGTAGTGTAAAATGGTGAATTAATGAAGTATGAGGGCAATGTATTAATGGAGTGTGAGGGGGTGTGGGCAATGAAGGAGGTGTGGTGTGTGGATAGGGTGGAGGTAGCACGATGGGCATGATGGAGCAGGAATGGAACGTGAGGTGGGTGGGTTGGGTTGCAAAGTGCAGCAGCAGGGGCGTAGGGTGTAGAGAAAATATGGATGCAAGTAGGAGAAGGGATGTATCTTTCAGTAAGAGAAGGGTTGACATGAGTGGGACTTGAGGCATGGGGGAGATAGATAGATGGATAAACAAAAATGAGACGTAGATGTGTGAGAGGGCGTGACAGTGGAGAGAAGGCATGAGAAGGGAGATCGAAAATGGTGGGAGAAATGTGGGGCATAGAGAAAATAGGTAGGGAATGGGTGTGGAGGTAGGTGGGGGCATAGGGAGTTAGGGTAGGAGTGCTATGAATGGAAGGAGAGGTTGTGGAATGAAGAGTGCAAGAGAGGAGAAGAAGGAATAATGGAGGATGTAGGGGCGTGGATGGAGCTGGGAAAGAGTTGTAGATGGGGCTAGGGATGGATTTGCGGAGTGGAAGTGTGGAGTTGAATGGAAGTAAGGGAAATGTGGAAATGGTTGAGGGAAGATGTAGGGAAGGTGAGTGAGGTTGGAGTAGTGGAGGACTTACTTCTTCACGAACCACGAGCAGAATCAGAGCAACGCAAACCAAAGTTCTGATACCACTTGGAAAGGATCTTTTCCAATAAATATATTTTATTAATAATTTGATGATCATGAATTTACATTGAAAGATTACAATATATATGCAAATCCTACATAAGGATTGCATCTCTTCAATATGAAACGAGATGACCCATTTACCTAATCATTAATAAATTAATATCTAATTTAGTCTCATTACAGGGAGAGCTTGCTTAAATAGCAAAATAGGGAGAAGGAGCGAATTTCAGGAGGTAGAATGAACTAGAGTGTCATATGACACCTCGTGAAGTTAATTAGAGTGTAATTTGACTTCTAATGGGTAACAACCAAAAAATACTATTAACCTAACTAGAAATAAAAACATAGGAAAACGAATTTAAATATTAACTTAATAAATTAAATATTTAGTTAGATATTAAAGAAACACTTGTTACCACCAATAATAAGATAACTATGACTAGTAATAATAAAATAATAAATCAATAAATCAAAATTGTAAATTAAAAGTAATAAAATGTACTTGGTTCAAATACCAAAGAAAAGAGAAGAAAAACTATAAAAGGAGGATTGGAGGAAAAGGTCATTCATTCTTCTTAGATATTAAAGGGAGATAGGAATGGTTATGGAAGATAAGCGAACAGATCTAGATATGGTTTATTGGTTGGGGGATTGGGGGGTCTTAGTGTCTCACTAAGGGGTTGACTGGGTGTAGATTCGTCCCCATACGTTGTTTTCCCCCATTGCTTATGGCGGTCTAGAGGTAAAATATGCAACAACTCATTGGATTATAGGTATGCTTCCTCCTTTGTTCTATTTAATCATTGTGATGATATATTATGTGTTATATCTACTTGCTCGTGAAATTTTTTTTAGTTATTTGTTATGAAATATTGATATTCTAATAAACTTTGTCCTTGAGGCCCATCAGGACCTTACATTTGGTATCAGAGCCTAGGTTTCTAACCCTAAACCTATGGACCCTTTGCATATTGATGGATCTATATAGATCTCAATCATTTATGTTAGATCTAGTAAACTTTCGCTAATTAATAATATACTATTAATATTAATAATATATTATTTTAACACTTATTATAGTTAAATCTGAATTTATAGGAACTCAACATTCAACATTTATATATATATATGTGTGTGTGTGTGTGTGTATTGTTATTATTTTAGATTTGTCAAATCCATAATTGAATTTTGAGATCTATTGTTATTCCATAATTAAATTTTGAGATCTATTGTTATTATCCCAAAGGCATAGTAAATTTGACTTTATCCTTTATAAAGCAATTCTGGTGAATTTGGTGTTTGTTCGTTGTTGCTATTTTTCACTAATGAGGAAGAAACTAAAATGACACAAAACAATAACAATTCAGAACTTTATCCAAAGAAAACATGAAAGCATTATTGAGCCTTGACATTTTTCTACGAGGCATGTAGATCCTCCTTTTTTATATTATTAAAAAATATGTTTAAATTCAAAGGCAAATGCTCCCCTCACAAATCATAGAACTTTATGGTTTCTCTAGTAAATTCCAGAAAACGTTCTAATTATGGTAGATCTTTGTAAGATGAATATTATTTCAGTTTTTTACTTTGTACCATGAGCAAGGAATCTAAATGGTATAGGTTTGGTTTAGATCTAGTTTACCACTATGAATTGATTTCCCTATAATAGATCTCTGCAGCCACAAGGCTCGCCAATTTGATCTGCCTCAAGGCATCTACCTCCAATTTTGAGCAATCTATTGTTGGGATACATATAAAGGTACAATATGCATATGTTTAATTTATAATTTGATTGATGTTTGATTCAATCATATATTCTAGCATTACGGTCATTGTTATTTTTTATGAATTTAATTAATTTCACAACCAAAATTGTAAGCTAAAAGTCCTTCCTGAGTGGCCTCATTCTTGGGAGTTATGTACATGTAGTCTCTAATTGTGGCTCATTGGATAGTTTATCGTCTTTTGCACTACATCATGAGTCTCAGTGTGCACTGGCTAGAGTGTATTGATTTATTTACCAAATTTGAAACTACCATGCATGAAATCGAATCACTTTCTGCATTCGAGGGTTTGATGGGAGCTTGAAGAAAACAATGTTAATTTCTAATAAACTCTAATTTTCTTCCTATGATGTTGCCATATACCATTATTTTAAAACTACTAGTTGGACATGGAGATGAAGCTAATCTGTTAGATGAAAGGAGCTCCTCTAGGATGAATATGCGACCTGAGTTTGTATGATTCTTGAGTGTTATGCAAACAAACTTAAGTTTGACAATGTGACCTTACAGAGATCAGTAAAAATAATGCAATTCTTGGCTGAAAGTAGTTGTGGACACCAGATATACAACATTGTCATAGTGATATCCTTGATTTTAGTCTATAGGAGAAATTTAGCTACAAGATGCTAAGCATATTTGTTAGTTTCCAATGGCCTTAGTAATCTAGTGAAAAGAAAAGTATTAAGAAAGCTATCAGTTATTTTGATGGTGCTCTCACCTAAAAGAGAAAAAATGGAGAAGGACGAGGTAAAACTTAAAAGGAAATATACTCTAACATGAAGCCTCTTTTGTAAAAACATTTTGAATTGTTCATTGATGCTTTGTTCAAGGCATTTCCTATCTGTGTCATGAAATTGCAGTAAAAGGAAGCATTTGTATGCCATTTACAAAAATCATTAATTGTTTTGCATACATCAATTTGACAAACATTTTTACTCTCTTTTTAATTTCAGGAATTTATTCCACGAGATGATGATTCTCTTACAAAGAGAATTTTCTTGCATTATAGTAGTCTATTCCTTTCTTCCCTCATATGGAGAAGTTCAAACAATTGGTGAACACTGGAGAATACATGGTGCTTAAGTTCGGTCTTGCAGTGGAGAATTGGTCAAGCATGTTCAATTACATTGACATTCATTAGTATTTGTCAAATCGAGCCTAATAGAGAGGTTGTATTTTATTGGTTTTGTAGTAGGGCCTCAAACAAACTTCTTTATAGTAGATTTATACCCAAGCATGTTGCATTTCATTTCATTTTTTAGTATTAGTAGATGTTATTAGGTTCTACCTAAACATTGTTGGAGTAATAGAACTTAACAGAGCAGGTGCAGTTCCTTGATTGATTGGTTTCCAATTGGATCACTTGTCATATAATGACATCAATTGTATATACACCGAAGTTCTTAGACTATATAGTGCAGTGGATGGAGATATTAAAAACATAAGTGGGGCATTCACTACTACATTTTTGGCCTTTAGGGGGGGGTGTCTTCCACCCCCAAAAGTGACCTACGGGGGGGGGGTTGTATTTGGGGTCGGTTTTGGAAAAACTGCCCCTAAAGGCACCGATGTTAAATTTCTTTCCCTTTAAGGGCGGCTTTTGACAAGATTGGAACCGCCCCCAAAAGTGACTTTTGGGGGCGGTTTGTGACCCCCATCGTAGAGTTCTACGGAGGTGGTTTTAAACCCCCCACACAGACCCATTCATAGAGACCTATGGGAGCGGTTTTGAACCCCCTTCATAGAGACCTACGAGGGCAGTTGTGAACCCCCCTCATAAACCCCCTCATACAAACCTACAGGGGCAGTTTGGAACCCCCCTCGTAGAGGACTATAGGGGTGGTTTCAAACCTCCCTCATAGAGGCCTATAGGGGCAGTTGTGAACCCCCCTCGTATAGTCCTATAGGGGCGGTTCGGAACCCCCCTTGTAGAGGCCTATAGGGGGAGTTTAGAACCCCCCTCGTAGAGGCTTATAGGGGCAGTTTTGAACCCCCCCTCATAGAGGCCTATAGCGGCAGTTTGAAACCCCCCTCGTAGAGACCTGTAGATGTAGTTTGAAACCCCCCTCGTAGAGGCCTATAGAGGTATTTTATGAACCCCCCTCATATAAACATACAGGGGGGGTTTGAACCCCCCTCGTTGTAACATACAAGGGAATTTTTGAGCCCCCCTCGTAGTGACATGTGAAGTCAATTTAGAACCCCCCTCGTAGCCATAATAAATCATAATAAAATATATTTTATTAAAAATATCAATATTGCAATATCATTAGGGCACGAAGGAATCAAACCTTCAACCTCCTGCTTGTAAAGCAGGTACTCTTCCATTGAGCTAGAACCCTTTAAGAATTGGGGAAAGGGGAAATATTAACTCCAATATTGCATCATTTGTAATTCTAAGAAAATACTAATAATCCCAACATTGTTTGTGACTTGAGAGACCTAAGAAAGTAGTCTAAATGTCTCTGACCTTCTTTAGATATATGAACACCATTCAAAATTCCATTTTCAAATTAGGAGATCTAGTTATGTGTCTCCAAAATACAATCAAATGGCTCTTGGGAAGAAAAGGTAAGAGCAAGATTCAGCCCAAGTTTTATGGTCCCTATAGCGTACTACAAAATGTGGGTGATGTGGATTATTCAATGGACTTCTTAACCAAGGAAGACTTGATGAATTTTTCCATGTTTCATGCTTAAATAACAAACTGGCCAACTAGACAGTTGCCCAAACAGATTTTCCTCGGTGATGAAGGGAAATTGATACTAGAAAAAGAGGGTATCCTTGGGAGTTGGGACAAAGGTGAAAATTCTCTGCAATAGGAAAATATGTCATTAAAAAATAAAATGGTAGGTCCCTCCAGCAAAATATGCAACATGGGAACTCTAACCAAAAAATATGCCCAGGAAACTAACCATATATGTGGACCTATTGTTATAGAATGCTTTTGAAAATGTATGAATTCCATGAAACACTGACATCTATGCCATGACTATTAATGCTTATTTCTCTAGCTGGTAATTAATGCATTTCACAATCATCATCCATTTGATGTGGGTTCATAATTATGCCTAAGCTAGGGTCTATAAATTGAATTAAAGTGGATGAAAATGTCTCATTTAAGGCCTCTAAATGTCAAATTTTAAATAAAAAACACAGTTGAAGATTTAGGGTATCTATTGAATGCTCCCTTGACTTGGTATATATTGAATATGTTATAGATGGCAATAAGGGATAGCTTTGGATGGTCAAAAATGGAATCATCCTCTTCAAAAACCTTATATATCTATGACATGGATCTGCTCTAATTTAGAATGCATTTGAGCATGGGCATGCATCACCCTCTACATGGCATGTGGAATTCCAAAAAAAAAGATAAGTATACCTCTTTTGAATTTTATTGGCACATAATGAACTCCAAAACTAAGAAGTTTGTAGAAAAATGTGAAACTTGTCAACTGAACAAGGTGGAAACGATCCCTTATCCTACTCTTGTCCAACCTATTTTCATCCCAAATTAGATGTGAGAAGAATTATCTATGTACTTCATCACAGGTTTGCTAAATTCATAAGGTAAGGATGTTATTATGTGGTAGTTGATCATTTAAGTATGCCCATTTCATCCCTATGACTACCAATCTTACAACATCTAAAATTGTTGATTTATTCCTCAAGCATGAATTTTAAGCTTCATGGACTCCAGAACCACATCATTAGCAATAAGGATACCAAGTTTGTAAGTTACTTCTAGTAAGAGTTTTTCTAAGTAACAAGAATCACTTAAAAGATGAGCACTAACTAATACCCTCTAAGTTGTATTCTACAAACAATTCTTAGCAATTCTATGTTTTGAGTTTGTGGTGACACTGGAATATTGAATTTTTTCATTGTGTTTCCAGATGAAGCTTGATGTTGAATGCATGTGAAGATTGTGCAATAACTATGTGACCTACTTAAGATGGTCTTATTGTCTGTAGAGAAACTTATGCTCTGTGGGTTTCAATGGATGTTCCTTCTACACATCATCATGGGCTGTATGAGGGGGAAATATTCATTACCGCTGTGAAGGCTGATGCAGAGTAATACTCTATCTTTTTCAATCACCTTCTAGAGGTTGGTTGGTATTGTAGGCAGTTAATGTTTGTCAATACAAGGATAGTGTTTAGGATTTATTTTATAATTGTGTGCAAGTTCTTTCACAATCTTGGTATTGGAGATATACCTTGCAATCTGACTACTAGAGAAACATACAAACCTTTACAAATCATTTACAAGTATTCCATTTTCATTTACTTCACATTCCATTCTTATAAGCATTAATTAGGAAGGAGAAGTTAATCATCTTCTCTACTTTGTCAATGAGTTCCCAACCCTCTTATTGGGGATTATGAAAATTAGCCCATACTATTTCCCTCTGATAGTAGTGTAGGGTTATAGTATGTGACATTGGAACCACTTCTAAATGGGCATGAGGTAGGATTGTGGGTGGGGCCAATCACCCACTACCTTTATTCTTAGAATCTTTGTGTGGAGTCTCTTTTTGATAAAAGAAGGTGATTCAATTTCAAAACACTAGGTGAAATCCAAAGAACCTGGACACTTGCATGTGTTGATTCTATAAGATAGGATAAAAATAAGATAGTTTATTTCCCTACTTAAGGTTTTCTTTTTTTGTTTTGTTTACTTGAATACCTTATGATAAATCTTGTTTCATTTGTTTGCAATTTATAACTCTAGTGCACAAATATAAACATTGAATTATCTCAACGTGCTTTGTTTTCAACTTTTTCACTAGACAAGGCTCTAATCGTATGATCAAGGTTGCTGGAACTATGGGGAAATTACATGAAGTTGGTTAGTGGCAAAGATAATAGTATTGTTAAGAAAAAGTGAAACCCACTATTTGAAGGAACCATTGAGGATGCTTTGGAGAATGGAATCTGTATTTGTTATGAAAAGTGGTACACTAAGCAATATACATATAATTTACTGTTTGTTGATAATGAAACAAAGTATAAAAAATACTATCATATACAATCTTTGGGAGTTTCAAGTAGAGTGAAATCAATATCTAAGTGTTGAGAAAAAAACTAGTATGCTAAGGTTCTACTAAAATGACATTTGTCATGTTTTACCTAGGTTATGTGTCTATCTAATTGTTTGAATACTTTGATCCAAAAGTCTTAACTTTGTTTTGAAATGGTGTCAATATTTTGTGGAAAGAAATTTGAATACAAGGGAACAAAATGGCCTTGACCATCAATCTTCTAGAACTCATCCAACATGCTCAGGAGGTTTGTCCACAACATTCAGAATGACCCAATCACTTAATGGGAACTCACCAGCTACAGAGGTACGAAGATATGTTGAGCAACAAAATGCAGGTATTGGTGCTTGACTGGCTACAAATGCAATAAGAAGAGGGAGGAAAGGTCAGACATTGAATGGTAATGACTTGCTAAATTTTTATCCTGATCCAATTCCTTGTGCTCCTCGTGCCCCACCTAGAAATCTGCTTCCCATGAGACAACAACGAATAAAACCCTACAATAAGGATCTATTTTTGCAGCCAAACTTCAGATTGCTGGTATCTGATATGGGGGACTATGTGTTGAATTCAAGCAATCCAAATAAAATGTTACAATGGGAAGATGTTGCTGCTGTAAATTTTTCCACTCCTAACCATGTGCAATGCCCGATTTGTTTGGACAACCCTCCATTATGTCCTCAAACAACAACTTGTGGTCACATCTTTTGTTTTCCTTGTATTATACGGTATTTGATGATGGGAGAAGTTTGTCACAAAGGTGACAACTGGAAGAAGTGTCCCCTCTGCTCTGTTATGATCTCATGTAAGGATCTTCATACTGTTTGCATTGGCAATGTAAAGCAATATGATGTTGGGGAACACATTGACTTCACACTTCTAACTCGGGTATGTATAGGAACTTTGATAGATATTCCTTCAAAGGATTTGGAAGCCCTCCTTGCATCAACATAAGCCTTTTGGGATGAATATCTCATCCTTGAAATCATTCAAAGTGGAAATTGAATACCTTGTTGTTAGTGTTAGTAAAATTTTATTAGCATAATAATCTATAAGAGAAATATATTGTTAGGATATTTAGACACTTAGGAGTTAGTTAAGATCAACTTGTGTAATATATCCGTTAGGGATAGTGTGTTTCTTTAGTATGCATTAGTATGCATTTGTAAATACTTAATCCGATGGTCACGATATGTTTCCGACATAGAGTGATCCGACGGCTCAACTTCTCTTAGATCAAACCTAACCTTGATCCGTGGCTTAACACCCGATTGGTCCATGATCTCTATTTAAAGATCATGGAGGGTCATTGTTTAGTTGATCGATTATGAGAAGCTCATTTGTAACTTTCTTTCTTTGCATAATAAATTGTCCCGTAGAAGCTATTTGGCCGGGGCCGTGGAGTGTTTCCCTCAAGAGGGTTTAAACCATGTCAAAACATCGGTGTGTTGATCTGTGATCTGTTTGTGTGAAGTGGTTGCTCTTGGTGTTCGGTCCTTTGGTAGTACCCTGTGTACCCGAACATGGTATCAGAGCTGAGGTCCCAGGTTCAATTCCCCCGAGCTATGCTGGAGGGGGGGTGTCGGAGTATCGGTTATAACCGCCGCACCTCTGGGAATATAATGTGGACTATTCTCCCACACTGGGATCCTTGGACTTGTGCTTGGTTTCAAATGTAACGACAAACCTTACATGGTTTCAAGTATTTCTTAACTTTCATTGATGATTACACCAGACGCACTTGGGTTTATTTCCTAAAACTTAAGAGTGAAGTATTTAACATGTTCTTGGCCTACAAGGCCCTTGTTGAAAAACAATCTGGTCATCAAATTATTAAGTTAAGATCTGACAATGGAGGAGAATATGTTAACAAATAGTTCACTACTTTCTGCACTGAACAAGGCATCCAACAACAGCACACTGTTCCATATACACCACAACAAAATGGTGTAGCTGAGCGGAAGAACCGCACTTTAAAAGAAATGGCTAATTGTATGATCCAATCTAAGGGACTAAGTCTTCAATTTTGGGCTGAAGCCATAAATTGTGCAAATTACATAGTTAATCGCACCCCCACAAAAGCATTACAAGGTATAACACCGGAAGAAGCATGGAGTAAAATTAAACCTGATGTAAGTCACTTTCGTGTGTTTGGTAGTGAAGCATGGGCTCACATTCCGGATGAAAAACGGAAAGCATTGCAGCCTAAAAGTGAAAAGTGCATATTTGTTGGATATTCTGAAGATGTAAAAGGTTATAGACTTCTTCAACCACATTCTCATGCTATAATCATTAGAAGAGATGTTAAATTTGATGAAAATATATTGGCCTGCGAGCCTAACTCAGCGAGTGTGCCATCTTTGGCCTGCGAGCCTGATTCGGCGTTTGTGCCTTCTTCTTCTTCTTCCAAATTCCTTGACAGGTTTCCAACTCCAGTTTCTGATGATGACAGTGAGGATGAAAATCCACCTCCGCCTGCTCATGTTCCTCCAGTTGCACCAGCATAAGTGCTTCCTCGATGGGTCCGTTCAACATGTGAAGCAGCTGGTGATCTTGTCGGTGATCCTAGAGATCAACGTCGAACACGTTCTCAGTTTCAGCGAGCCTCTTCTCTTTTGGCTCAAGTTTCCGAGAATCATGATCCACAAACTTTTGCAGAAGCTTCAGGGAATCCAGATTGGGATGCAGCCATGGATGAAGAATATCGTTCCTTAATGGCGAACGATACTTGGTATCTTGTACCTCTTCCAAAAGGAAGAAAACTTGTCAGATGTAAATGGGTCTACAGAACTAAGTATGCATCAGATGGAAGTGTTGAAAGACTTAAGGCAAGGTTAGTTGCTAAAGGTTTTTCCCAAGTTGAAGGGATTGACTACAATGAAACCTTTGCTCCCGTCGCCAAAATGAACTCCATCCGCCTTGTTCTTTCCCTTGCAGCCTTACACAACTGGGAAGTCCATCAAATGGATGTCAAGTCTGCCTTCTTACATGGTGATTTACAGGAAGAAATTTACATGGAACAACCTCCTGGCTATGTTCAGAATAACTCTAGCCTTGTCTGCCGCCTTAAGAAATCCTTATATGGCCTTAAGCAAGCTCCTAGAGCTTGGTATGCCAAAATGGATAACTTTCTCCTTGACACTGGTTTTTCTAGATGCCATTCTGACCCCAATGTCTATACCAAGAAAGTAGGAAACCATCTCATCATACTTGTTCTATATGTTGATGACCTTATTCTTACTGGCAGTGACCCTCAGCTTATAACCCATGTGAAATCCAGTCTTAAACAAACTTTTGAAATGTCAGACTTAGGAAATTTGCATTATTTTCTTGGTCTCCAAGTTCTGTAAACCAAAGAAGGAATCTTTCTTTCTCAGTCTAAGTATGCTTGTGACCTTCTTCGTCGCTTTCACATGGAAGATTGTAAACCAGCCCCTTCTCCCTTCCAGTCTGGAATCAAACTTTCTGCCACTTGTACTTCACCTGAAGTAGATGCCACATTGTATCGTCAGCTTGTTGGTAGTCTTTTATACTTGACTCATTCCCGTCCTGACCTTTCCTTTGTCGTTGGTCGAGTTGCCCGTTATATGCAGACACCTCATGAAAGTCACTGGAAAGCAGCTAAAAGAATACTTCGATATATTCGAGGTACAGTTCAGTTTGGGATTCATTATAGTACAGGGGGGAAACCTTTATTGGTTGGTTTCACTGATTCAGATTGGGTCGGCGATCCTGATGATCGAAAGTCTACTGCAGGTTATGTTTTCAGTCTGGGATCTGGACCTATTACTTGGGCTTGTAAGAAACAACAAGCTCTTGCTCTTTCTTCAGCAGAGGCAGAATATCAAGCAGCAGTTAATGCCAGTCAGGAAGCTTTATGGCTTCGACAGATCCTTTCAGAGTTTGGATTCGAGCAGCAGCAACCTACTCCACTTTGGTGCGACAATCAAAGTGCCATCAAGCTTGCCAAAGATCCAGTTCTACATCAACGCAGCAAACACATTGAGCTGCATATGCACTTCATCAGAAATCTTGTTCATGATCGTGTTGTCGAAGTGCTCTTTTGCCCTACAGATGATCAAGTTGCAGACATCTTCACCAAGTCTCTTACAGAAGCGAAGTTTTCTAAACTTCGATCTATGTTAGGAGTTCAGGAACTTGTCATTAAGGGGGGATAGGCTCTAATGCCTCCTTCCTTCTCCTAATAGTGTCACTTTTGTAAATCCTTCAATCCTATCCCAAGTTGTTCTTAAGGGGGGATGTTAGGATATTTAGACACTTAGGAGTTAGTTAAGATCAACTTGTGTAATATATCCGTTAGGGATAGTGTGTTTCTTTAGTATGCATTAGTATGCATTTGTAAATACTTAATCCGACGGTCACGATATGTTTCCGACATAGAGTGATCCGACGGCTCAACTTCTCTTAGATCAAACCTAACCTTGATCCGTGGCTTAACACCCGATTGGTCCATGATCTCTATTTAAAGAGCATGGAGGGTCATTGTTTAGTTGATCGATTATGAGAAGCTCATTTGTAACTTTCTTTCTTTGCATAATAAATTGTCCCGTAGAAGCTATTTGGCCGGGGCTGTGGAGTGTTTCCCTCAAGAGGGTTTAAACCACGTCAAAACATCGGTGTGTTGATCTGTGATCTGTTTGTGTGAAGTGGTTGCTCTTGGTCTTCGGTCCTTTGGTAGTACCCTGTGTACCCGAACATATATCATCTGCATAATAATTCAAAACCCGTTAGCCATAATAGACTATTATAGTTTTTTAAATGAATGGATATATCAACATGAAGGGGAGGGATATACTCTTACCTTTGCTTCCTACTGTAATCTCCTTGGAAATCAAATCTATAAGTTCAAACTCGTCTAAATCATGGATCACATCTTCATGCACATTTAATTGAGGATCATCTATCACACAGCTCACGGATTCATCATAAGTGATTTTCTTATTACTTTTGGACAAGAACTCCTCACTAATTCCTGAACAAATAACCAATTGTTAAATAAATATAAGGTATATAACAAAAGGAACATAAAAAATCACGCAAACAATAAGTCTCTACATAACGAGGCCATCATTATTGACCCTGCTAGATGTATTGGTAAAGGTACTATGAATTGCTTCACCACCTGTGATTTTCCCCTTAGAAATGTCTTCTTGTCAAGCACTTTGCAGAATCCATCTTGGACATTAATCTTGTGCAATAATGGTTCCCAGTAAAGACGGGATGTGTATACTTAGAATGCAATTTAACGAGTTGAAAATGGTTCTAACCAAGTCTTGTTCTGTGGGTGAAGATATGATATTTTATTTTTCTCTTTTTCTAGTTTAATGAGGAAATGGGAAAATGCAGAGCTAAATTAGCATTTGGGTTAAGTGGAGGATAATGAATGATAATAATAAGCTTAGTTCAAATGAGCTCTTGAAAATTAACTATGTGGTCTTTCTTTCTTTCTTTTTGTAAAGTGAAGGGTTGATATGTAATATGTTGCACTGTACAGATATGCCTCAATCAGAGCAATTGAAACTCCTTCTGAGCTGGATGACCAACAATGGCTCACTTACTAGGCGTTGTACTCATTGATTACCCTTTTTGATCTTTCTTTCTATAAAATTCTTGCCTGGTAAGATACATTTATCATTGTTTAAACCCATGTGAATAAGGAGTTTCTCTCCATTACAATTAATACTAGCTGCTCATAGTTTTTTCCCTTCTTTTTGAAACAATTATAATAGTTGTAATGTATATGCTACAAAATTCAAGACGAATTTTAGATACCATTTATGTTTGACAGGATCCCAATATGGCCTTATCTAAAACTGATTCCGTTATTTAGGTTGGTCTTACCAATGTTCAATGGACTTACATATATGAGAACTATGTTAGAAAGTTTGTTATTGGCGAAGAGCAACCCAGCAACACAGATATACCGAAAGGGGAAAATAAGGTCTATCAAATGATGAGCTCTGCTGCAAGAGTTGAAGTTGAACGCTACATTGCAATACATGGGAACGAGTCACTTGAAAGGTTCATTAAAGAAGTAAGGACTAGGCTTGTTTTCTCTCCACTTGGGTCATGTGATTCTCTATTCCTCTAACAAATTAAAATGTATTTGAATGTCATGAAGGGTGAGGAATATTTTATTCGTTTCTCACAAGATTCTCTAAATCAAAAACATTCTTAGGGGTTGATAACGCAAGTAGAAAATTGATTTTTGGCTTAAGCCCCCAGTTTGGAAAGTTAATCAGTCACTATCTTACTTGGAATGCAAGACTAATTTTGCATTTTTCTTTGGAGATTAATTTTCCATGTCAAAGAAATATTTCACATTTCAATGAGAAGTTTTGAAACATTTATGATCTAAGTATGTTGGGGGTATAATTTTAAATGGGTCACCAATGCCCCTTCCTCGTATTATATTTCAAGAATCCTATATGCAAAATATGCAAGTCATATAGGCCAGTATAAGCATTTCAATAAAAGGTCAGGCATGATGGTAAATTACCAACTTGCAATGCGTGCCTGGAGAATATCCAAGTTAAACATGTGAATAACTACATGAAGCTTTACAACATTTATCCTTTGCTTAATTGTCAAAAATAGAATCTCAACATTTGTATTATTGTTGTTGTCGGATGAAAAGGAAGAAGCAAAGCAAGAAGGTCCTCGAGCTGGGTCTCACCAATGCGATTACAACTTCCTATTGTGTCAAAGAACACTAGAAGGCATCAACATAAACCTTGAATTGCATGGAAAGACAAAAAATGTCCTAGGTTTAGTGATACAAGACACTAAATGTACATAAGAAAACAAACATTGAATTAGGCAATAATGTACCCAAGCCATGTGAACAGTGGAAATTATGCAACTGCTATGAAAAGAAGAAGGTAGTGATACCTGCTTGAATCTCTGTCATAACCTCTAGCCTCAGTAAACAAGATTCTCTTCATGGTCTTAACCAAGAAAATTCCCATACACAAGCACATCCAAGGAATCACATAGTATGAATAACTGTAGAGAATCTGCGCCAAAACAGAAAGAGATATGTCCTAAAAGTGCATCTAGGAAGAGATGCCTAGAAGTGTAGTAGAAAATATTTGTGTAACAATAAATTAATAAAATAATATTAATATTTTTTTTTATTTTAATGTAACAATAAAATAATAAATTAATATTAATATTAATTTATTATTTTATTGTTACAATTTGTTATGAGAGGCTAATTTGTAAACAAAAGCTACAAGTTTTGGCCAAAAGTTGTCATATGAAGTAATGTTGTGTGATATAGAGGGTGAGGAAATCCATTGGAAAATTGGAGGCTTGTTATAACACATTGTTTATGCTTTCATTATGACATAACAATAACTAGCATGCTCAATGGTTAGGGTCATGGAAAATAGATAATGCTTAATAGTTACCCCTCAGAACTTGCACCTAAGCTAAAGGAAGTATGTAACGTGCAATGCAAACCTTGGGTCATTCTATTTTCATTTGAAATTTGTAGAGTGACACGGCACATTAAACAATGTTATTCCTTATCTAGTTGAGGTTATTGACAAATAATACCAAATAACAACATCTCGAAGATACCAAGCTTCAAATGCACAGGAAAATTGGTTTACCTAAAGCATCATAATAGTCACTTGGATCATATCCATGTGGATCAAATATTTCCTTTCTAAAGCAGCTACCAATTCGATCTATCCCCTGGTACTTAACAACACGTTGTAGGAAATCTAGATTATGATATCCCTTAGAATTATGCAATTCTTTGTTGAAAATTCTTCCAGCACTTTTCAAAGCAACATATTTGGTGATCTTATTCTGCATTCAAGAAAAATACAGTGAACACCAATTAGAATAGGAATAAATTTGAATGGAAAATGAGAGCTCACTTCAAAAAAATGGGAAACTGACCTCCCTATTCAGTTGCAACAAGATACTCCTAAGGGATGAAAGGAGATCCTCAACCAACTCCACTCTCCCAACAAGATCCTTTTATCAAGGGTCATCCAACATGTTCTATCAATTGGCTTGGAACCCATCCATATTTCTTCTCATTTCCCCATCCCACAGGTGCATATTTATCTTACTCAAATGATGTCCATCCTGAGCTACCTGCTGCTGTATTGAATCTATTATCAACTTGATCTCCACAAAAAGGAGAATCCCACACACATTTCTAGAATATGTCCACCCCGTTTTAGTAGTTATTGTCAAATCCTTTGTTGGCTTAGTCTCATTTCCCCAACCTATAGAGGTTTCCATAGAACTTTCACTAACATAGCAATTTTCATTACATGTATTATGAGTATTCCATCCAGATTCATGTTTCTTCTCCCACCCTATTGAGTTTGCATTATTATTTTCATGGACTCCCCAATCTGACCCACCAGTAGGTTTGACACCCCATCCAGAACCAAATTGATCATCCCATCCTGTATGAACCATATTGGCATTTGCCTCATTTTGAGCACAATATTTAGACATTAATGTCACAGAAAAAGTTCCTTTTAATGGATGACATTTGATTATGTTTGAAATGACCATTTTTTGTTGGCTTTGGTGCCAATATCTTCCCCAATTTTCACAATATAGCACCAAACATAGGTTGTTGAACTAAACTTAGTATAAACTTGCTGCATCAAAGCTGAACAAGTGTGAGCTTTTTCCCATGATTGCTCAGTCACTGTTCTTCCTCCAGTAGAGATGGTACACTTCAGCAAAGATAGCAGGTGACCACAGATACTAGCCTCAGGATCTATGCACAGCATAAGATGCACCTTAAATGTGAACAACAACAGCTTAATGAGTTGCAGCATCAGCACATTATATGGACAGAGAGGTAGAGGGTGCATGCATGTTGTAGGCATGTATGTGCTAGACTTAAAGTAGTTCTAATTTTAGTTGTTGTTATAAAATTAAAAGTGATGCCTTTTCAGTGTTAGATTAGGTTATGTTTTAGTAGTGAGTTAACTGTTGTTGCACATTGAGAAGTCTAAGTTTAGGCTTAGCTTTTGTTATTTTCAAAAGTTTGACTTTCAGATTTAGCAGTTTGCTTTTTTCAAAATTAGATTAGGGTTTTTCTTTTCTAATTTGGGTACCCACAAAGATGGGGTATTTTGTATTTTTTTCCTAGCCTTCTTCATCCATAAAATAAAGGCAGAGATGCGATTGATCAATTAATTCCAAATTTGAGTGAGTTGTATTGTTTTATTTTTTGAGTTAATAAGAAAACAGAGATGTGTTTTTTAGTGCTGCAGATTCTACTATTTTCTTTTTGTGTTTTTAGTTAGCTATGTGTTTGTAGGTCTAGCATATAAACCAACTATTTTGTGAGTTTTTCTAGTTTGTTGCTTTCTAGTGTTTTAGGTTGCAAGTTTGCTTATCACATGAATTAATTTTGGATGATTATATAGACTTAAAAGTTATTTTTAGTGGATGACATTTGAAATGACCTTTTTTGTCTGTTATTAGTGCCAAATTGCCAATATCTTCTCCAATTTGTGCAATCCAACACTAGACATAGGTTGTTGAACTAAACTTGTTGCATCGAACCCGAACAAGTAAGCTTAACAAAGCCAAAGGGCATAATAATAGTGCAAGCAAAATTATACCATAAGCACTATGGATGAAGGCCAACAGAATTTAAAATAAAATTAGACCCAATAAAAACCTAATATTGACATTCTATTAACTCTTGACTTTTCCCTGTGCTCTCCAATCACTGCTCAGTTTTAGTTGATTCTAAGTGTTTAACTACTCTTTTGTAGTTGCTGATAAAGCAGAACTACATACCACATTGGCGACCTGAAAAAAAATTGGTTTGTTAGAACTTCTGTCCTCAGTCAAATTCCACCACCTTTTATAATCTTAAGCCTGCTACTCGTATATTGATGGCATAAACCATAAGGTACACTGGATATTTGATGATATTTGTTGCTTGGTTTTTCAACCAAGCATGTGCAAGGATGCACCTATTAACTTGTAATAGCAGTCTTCAATAAAAAGCAAATAACAATTATAAATCTGAATCTAACATTAACATAAGCATGTGTAAATAAACAAGAATGAAATCAATAACAAGAGATCTATTGAAGAACAAGAGTAAAAAATGACTTTTGTATTATAATACCTCAAATGGTGAGGATGTTTGGTGTTGAGCAGCTCCAAGGTTGAGGTGCTCCAAGCTCCACTGGTCTCTTCTCCAAGATGCTGAAATGGGGGTCTTCAAACTCAAAATGGGAGGCAATGGCTCTCAATGGGAATTTGGTAGCATAAGGATAGGATGAAATGTGGATGGAAAATGAGGAGCCCCTATCACCTTTTTATAGTTTTTGGTGATGGGGAATACCATTATGGTTTTGAGGAAACCAATGGTATTAACCAACATGGTTTAGGTCTCTTTTTCCCTCTTTTTCCTTTTTTGAAAATTTTTAATATTTTTATTCCCTTTTAATATTTTTTGGGGATTCTGGACCTTTTTTGAGGGTTTTTTGTGTTTTTTGTGTTTTTTGAGGAAAAATATATATTTTGAGGGGAAAAAAGGTGTATTATGGTCTTTTTGGTGACCTTTTGATGGCTTTAGAGGCTCAAATGGTGGAAAAGGGGACAAATGGGTCATGTGAATAAGGGAATGAGCTAGTGGGAACTTTTTGGGTGTTAACAATATTCCTTACACCAGAAAAGCATACAAGCCTAAAAAATATTTTTAGACATATATGAGCATAATGCTAGTAAAATCAATGAAAGAGGAGCACTATTAGTCATTTGAGTTCTGACATAATGCTTACCACACTACAATCGTTCAATACTGGATACATCACTCCAAATCAAGAGTCAGTTTCAGAAACCCAAGCTACCATCTCAAGCATGTGGTTTCTGAGTTTTCTAACCATGAACATCAGAGTTCCAAGATGCTAGATCCCTAAGACAAACAAGATGAGAGGTTCACCTGCCCCCCTGGGCCCTCATATTGTTTTTCATAGACATAGTCACACGGCCTCCACTCATCTGAGATTTTTTAAATAAATTCCAAGACAATTGAAATGACTCCAAAGTCTTCTCCAAGTTCCTCTTTGTTCCTTATATTCCACCTCCTTTGATACAGAGATTGAGCTTTTTCGAAGCTATAGGAATCTTTGATGGAGCCCATAGAAGAATATGCCATCACCCATATGCATATTGGTTTTAAAAGGATATTCATTCATGAGAAAAGACCACAATGTGCCATGATGGATTTAGGCAGGCATGAGAGAAATAGTTTCTATAATAATTAATTTCTTTTGCATTTAACAAACTTAGAAGAGTTAGATAATTCTTACCTCAAATGAAAAACCAATACTTACAAGGATGTCTTCTATTAATTGCAAATACCAGATTGAAAAGTGACATGCTGGCTCAAGAGATTTGAAGAATGTGGATTCCAGAGATATGATTTTGCAGTAATTTTGAAGCCTACACATAAGGAGAAAGCAAGTGTCAACTGTGCTGGTATATTTGAGAGAGGGTAGACTAGAGACTCAGTTCATGTGAACATTACATATATATTTTCTGATTGTCCCAAAGAAGAAGCGTGTTGTATTGAAGGTAGCACGAGCATTATAATTAGCAGTTCAAGCAGCATTCTAATTCTCGGTATCATTAAAATCAATAGTTTGACAAGCGTAGCTCACAACATATATAGGATTTATAGAGAATGCAAATTTATGTGGCAATGCCTCTTAAACTGACAATGCTATGAAGTTCTAGTAACACGGTAGAGATATGAAAAACTAATATCTTCAACATTTGTGCTGCCTTAGGAATTGTTGTTCCTTGTCAATCTTTAAACATAGGATTTCTGATTTGCTTTCGCTGGTTCTTCACACAATCCAACATTAATTTCAAGAATACCCAACAATATTTTTTTTTATCCTGCTGAAAGTCATGATTGATTAATAAGAGTGTCAATATTAATAAGATTGATCTTCAAATTTTGCGTTTGGATAGAATCACTGAACCTTGCAATTTTCAAACATAAACTCTTTCTTTGACCTAGATAAATACATGAACTTGCAAATCTTGAAGAATTACTGTCCCCATGCTCAAAAAAATTGATACTTCGTGGTAACCCCTCAAATTTCCTCACCTGGTCTGCACTGTATGTGATAGAATTCTCCAACATATATGATTTTGTAGTCATTGTTGTAAACAGCTTCTTTGAGGGGTTACCACTCTGGCTTAAGAATGAACAACAAAAGAAGATATGTGATGGTTAAATTACCTAAAAATAAATGTTGTTGCTGAAAAATATTTGAGTCGAAGGACTAGGCACACCGCTTTTGAAACTTGATCGGATGGCATGGACACACCAGCAAGGGGATCGTGCTCAACAGCTTCTATCCCTTCTTTACATGAGAAATGAAAGAAAACCTTCCCAACAAAAAGAAATGTTGTATGTGTTTTCTAAAGAAGACTGACTTAAGGGGTATGGTCCCAATTGTTTATTGGCTAGGGAAGCTAGATAATGGATGGTACTTGGTCCTCTTGCCTATCTTAGCTGCAAAAACAGGGAAGGCGTCCAAACTCAACATAAAGGTGAGGCCTGACTCAATTCTTGATCAAATGACTATAGATGACCCCAATAAGTTGTTAGGCAGTTGAATATTGAATGGAAGGGTTTATTCCCAACTATTCTGCCCTCCCCAATAGTGTGGGCAAGGAAGGATATAGGTTTGATTTAGGAGTGTTAGCGACCTACAGAGTCCTTATGGTTCTCCGCTCCAAATCAAATGATTGTGGCATTGGTCTGCCTCCACTTGCATGCTAGTATCTCGAAACATAGATGGAATGAATCCCCTTTGAGAGCCTGTATAATCCTGTTGTATATGGATGGAGCATATTCCTAACTACAAAAGCCTGTGGAGATACAGAATAGAGGGAGTAGATCCCCTTTGAAATGCCTCCGCCATAAACCACAATCCTTTGAATCTGCACAAAAATAACCACCTCAAGATCTCCCACCATTTTTTTTGTTGAGGAACAAATGAAATCCCAACATATTAGTTCTAGGATTTTCCTTGTGATGGTGCCATTTGAACTTGTTTGGGATTTCTCGTTAGCAGCAAAAATCTATGAAGGTGGAAAATTTGTATATGAGAAATCTTCCCCGCCCAGAGCAGAAAATGAATTCAGTATTCAATTTTAGAGCCTCAGTAATGATTTCAGCGATGTTTCTTCAGTACCCACTTGGATAGAATGGGATCTCTCGGCTTTCCTGGAAAACTCAAATGCAGAGCCAGAAATCACAGTCGGTTGACAATCGGTAAGGTGGGAATAATAAAACCAAATTTGTGGCTCTTCTTCTGATCTCAGTGCTATGTGGGGAGAGGTCCTTGGATCAAACCCGCGGGCCTCTCCTCCCTCCATGCGCTTTTGGTCGATCCTAAAAAAATCTTATCAGATACGGTTTTTTCTATCGAAGACCTTTGTGTTTGGGGTTCATAGGCATATGATCCAAAAGGGGTCCCGCCCTTTTTTTGTCAATAGTTAAATCAATTGCTAAGTTAAAGCAGTACTCAAGGTTTCTCAAGCCCAATATAAAAAGGTGGTATGGAGGAAAAACATATAAAAATACCAGGCATGAGAGTGGCTCGGCTTCATGAGAAGTAAGATCCCAAAATAACATATTATATCTAAAGATCAAAAATTCTTCGCGAACCGTGTATTTTATAAAGGAACCTCATGGTTTGACAGGGTTGGAAGGCATGCAATATAACCAAGTCATCTCTCAAATAAGATAAGAACGAAGAGACACATTGTATTATGGTTGATACGTTAATATATGTTTTGCAATGTAACATTTAATTTGTTGAAATGGTTTCCATATGGTTTAACACATAGCGCATTTTTTATATGGATCGGTCCACGTTATGTTAAGGTCCTCCGATAAGACTAATCGATCCCTTTCACACATTTTACAGGGTTGTCATAGTTTAAAGTGCAGTGCTACTGAGTTGTTTTGTCTTGTGTTGTGGGGCATTTGGAAGGCGAGAAATATGGCCATTTTTTAAGATAAACTTTTACAGCCGAGATGGGTGGTAGGGAATGCGTTGAAGGACCAATTTGTTGTGGGGGTTAGGATGGTTATTTCTGCTAATAAGATTAAGGCCATTGGCAGGGCAGCCACATCTCCTTTTTCGTCATTTTTTGGTTATTTTGATGGGGCTTCGCAGGAGGCTGGATTACTCTGTGGGGCAGGTGGGGTCATTGCATTAAACAATGGTAAATTCTTTAATATCTAGATGAATTTTGGATCGGGGACAAACACCAAAAGTGAAATCTGTGTGCTCTAGATCATCCTTTATTTTGCGAGTGTGTGTGACATGGAGCTACGGCATATTTTGGGTGATTCACAAGTGGTAATCAGCTGGATCAACCACATTGGGAGTATCAATTCCATCTCTCTTTCTCCTTGGCTTCACAATATCAAGTCTTTACAACATTTTTTTCAGGGAATCCAGTATATACATATCCCTTGTGCTGAGAATGGACATGCAAACACCCTCTCGAAGCGTGTTGTCCATTCGTTGGAGGGTACTCTATTTTTTTAGCTTTGGGATGGCGATATTATGCAAGAAGCTGGAAGCATCTTCTTATTTTGATCCTCGTTTGTTTCTCCTTTTTTGAGCAGCTGTTAGTAGTGTTCTTTCTTTTCGTTCTTTGGTTGGTTACCCTTCTTCTTGGTGCTCTTTTCCTTGGATTGGTCCTTGGGCCCTACAGGTTGGGCTAGTTTTTTCTCTTTGTGGCTAGGGGAAGCTTGTCATTGGAAGGCTTAGGTGCCTTGGATCAGGGGTGTGGGTGTCTTTTATTTAGTCCAGTGGAAATTTTTATTGTGTTTCTTCCTCGTGCAGAGGGTTGTAATTTGGTTCTATCTTTCATATACTTGTCAATAAAGTATAGTTATTTTTCTGATTGAAAAAAAAAAAGATCCTCTGATAAGGTTGGTTGTGAGTATGGTTAGTGTTATGGTCCACCGCTCCACATTTGATATGGTTTCAATATATAATATGGTTATGATATATAATATGGCTCCACATTACACTATGGATAGGTTTCCATCGTTTGGCTTATCATATGGTTTATATTATATAGTTGCAATGGGGATTTGGTGTTGGCATGGAGTCAAGGGCTATGCCTTGGACCCCATTTTACAATAACTTTCAACCTTAATAAAATTTAAAGCATGTTGTTTTGTTAAATGGAGCTTGTGGATACCTTATATAGGTTTTGGGTTCGATTCCCATAGCTCCAACCACCTTATAAACCATGAAAATTATAACCATATTTTGATCTTAGAAATTTTTTTTTTTAATCTTTTGGAGCATTTTTCACCACTTTTAACCATCCTTGATGAAACTTCATATGCTGACAACTTCTTCATCTGGAGTTCGTTTCACACGAAACAAGCGTCGACGGAAATCTGTCGACGAGCTCTTTACCATGGTAACCTTTTTTTTGTTGTTTGAAGACTTTAAATTTGATCGACGATGAGATGATCCTCCTGGATCATCTTCCCTCAAATTTTTCCCCGCTCCTGTTAGTTACTCTCTGATGAGCTTGAACCTTCAAGCCCTTTTCAACCCCTTTTACTAGCGCTCTTCAACCCCTTTTATAGGAATCTTACAAAACTCAATCACTATTCTTTATGTTCAGACTCCTATTTCATGTTTGGTTGAGTGGATCCCATGAAGCCCTAGGGTTAGTGGGAGGAAGGGACGGTTTAAATCTTATTTTTAGTGAGTTGGAATCAAATGTCATTATCTGCTCTTCAAATGCGCATGCTTAATGTAGTGGCTTTCCTTGTTTTGGGTGATGGTTATTAGTATTCAATGTGTCATGGGGTTGGGATTAATTCTTTCTTGAGAGTATGGTAGGTCCGTTATTATTAAGGTTGTACTTTTCTTAGAAATAAAAATAAAAATAAAAAACTCCATCATATTATAAATATGTTATTATTTAGTAGTTTAATATATTTATTTTAAATTATTAAAAATGTATAAAAACATTATTTTCTAAAAAATATATAAAAATTCAAATAAAATAAATGATAAATATTAAGAAAAAATAATTGACTAGTAAAAAAGTAATCTTATTTTTAAAGTAAAAGTAAAATAAAGTATAGGGTGGCAATAGGAGTGGGGTACTTGTCCATTGGATGTAGCTTGGGTGGTTGGGAGGAATGGTTGTTACCCTCCCCACCCAAGTTCAATTCCTTGTACGTGACATTTTGAGCCCTTAAATGGGAATACTCGATGCTCTCATTGAGCCACATTCACAGTATCAATATCTAGCCTTACCACTTTCCTCACGGAATACCTTGGGGGTTATCCGTGGATGTGGTGAGCACTGATATCCGGTGTTGTGAACCACGTGAAAAAATAAACAAGAGTGGGATACTTTATGACCCTGAAGGAAATGAAAATGTATGTTGCATACTCGTGGGGTGTAGGGATTGCTTTGAACAAAGAAGTAGAGACATGTGCTCTATATCAAGGATTCTTAGTCCTTCAAACCTATCAAGTTAAAAAGGCAATGATATTTAGGTATTCTCTTATAATAGTGAATCTAGTTACGAAAAAAATTTCAAAAGGAGGAGCAAGATTGAGCAGAATAAGCCAAAGGATCATTTGGCAATTAGACTCCATAGAAGAGGCAACGACCTTCAAGAAAGTCGATCAAATGGAAAAATAGGACACCTACCTAGACAAAGGGATTCTCATCAACAACCAAGATCCTCCAGGCATCAATTAGGTTCCATAACCATCTCTCATGGCAAAAATCATAAGTGCAAAGGGACTTAGGTCTAAAGACCCACCCTTAAGATTAATTAATTTAGAATCCAACTGGCATTCCAGCAAGCATGAAGGACAAGAAAATCTATTTCACTTACATGAGGGAGCACTCATGTCATATCGCATATTGATCCCCAAACCTACAAATGGATGCATTTGGTATAGGGTTTTAAATCCCATTTAATCGGGTTTGAGCATGAAGGTGAGATATATCCCACGCAAGTGATGGCGATGATCAAAAGAAACTACAACATTTACAATTACTACTCTTGGAAAGGTGATAGGCATCTTCAATAGGCACACAAGGGTCTTATGGTTAGTGGTAAGATTTACCTCTCATTTCAGTTTACCCACATGTGTTTTGAATTTTTCTTGATTGGAATTAGTGGTTATGTTTCTAGGCACTTTTGTGTATCTTGGGTCAAAGGAAATTTGTTAAATTATGTTGAAATTCACAACATAAATGACTAATTCAGATTAATCGTTGTTAGCTAGTCATATTTATATTCCCATGACTAAATTAGTCATTTTTATTTTAGTCACTTGTTATCTAGTCATATATTTTATCCCGTGACTAAATTAGTAGTTTATCTTAGTTGTTTTTTGTTGGCTTCTTTAAAATTGCTCAATTTTAGTCGTTTATCCCTTGAAAAAACTATGGTGACTAAATTTTTTAGTCACCTAGTCACTTATCTCTCATTTTGTACTAGTGTTGCTACAATATTTGCAAGACTACAATCAAAGCCACATAGTGAAAACACTCACGGCATAAGATAAATACTTAAATTCATTAAATACATATAGACATTGCACATGTAGCATGTTATCAAATTAAAGTATACCAAAGAAATTCAAAAAACCTATGTTTATTTTACTTATTCTATTGTCTAATGCTTTCAAAACTTAATACATTCTCATAGCCTATGCATAAGACTCTAGATCCCACAAAAACCAACACTACAAAATACAAAACAATGGAGAACCAAGGGCCATTTCCTTTATCATGGTCGTATCATTTATACATAGGGTCAATATTGACTCAAGAAGTTGAGCAATTTAACCATTTCATTGTCAACAAATTAATTCAATTTGTTTAATTGTCTATTTTAATAACGCACCTTATATATATAGTTGATGCGGTTGAAGGATTAATGTGTTATTTAAAAGGAATCCCTAAACATGCCTTTATGTTTGAGTACCGCCAAGGTAATCCAAAGTTGGGTATTTCATATATTCCCCCTTCCCTCTACATCATGCTCCTTGACATCCTTTTCATCTCATCTCATAGGTCTAGGTCTCAAGGG
Source organism: Larix kaempferi (assembly GCA_027924585.1). Classification (NCBI taxonomy): domain Eukaryota; kingdom Viridiplantae; phylum Streptophyta; class Pinopsida; order Pinales; family Pinaceae; genus Larix; species Larix kaempferi. The sequence continues at coordinate 1,441,858 of BSBM01001322.1, read as the reverse complement.
TGTGAAACCTTCCTTAAATTACTTTCCTCCACATCACACCTATGTGGATCATATGTGCCAGATTGTCTTAGTTGAGATCTAATGCATGGTACATACCTCCCCTTTTCCTTTACATCCCTTTTAAGGCGTTATAGAAAATCTATGTGTAGAATACAAAATGAGGAGGTCTAACCTTTCATTCTTTGACATCTCTCACTCTACATTACATACTTTTTCTTTGTTATTTGCTCCACATTTCATGCTCTGCAACCAATCTCTACTCTATTTCCAAATCTTTGCATTCATATAACTCTACATTCAATTTGCACTTTTCTTGGCTACACTACTTGCTTCCACTACTTCTCCTTTCTATCCTTACACAAATTTTCAAAGATTTTCCAAAATATTCTCAAGCCTTAAGCCTTTATTCAATGGATTCTATATAGACATTCGAGGGTTTTGAGCATGGTTACTAACATATATTTTGCCTCTTATCGTGAAAATAAAAACTACAAATAACTTAGAACCAAGACACTAATGGTTTTTTGGGACTCTTCTCTAATCATTGGACAAACTAGAAAGGCCAAGGTCACCAATGGAACATCACTATCCAGAATGCTACAAACAATGTATGCCCTTCTCATCTTCTTTGACACAATAGACCTCTTTCATATATGAAGGGCCAATAATTCTCACACCAATCATATGGCTTATCAAGAAACATACTTAGACAAAGGAGTTTTGATAATAAAAAAATGGGTGTACCCTTGAAATTTTAGTAATACCTTAGCACCATGAATGAAGAAGAATCACATTTCATGCATGGTATGGGAAGGGTAGCTTGTGAAAAGTGTAAAAGTGGAAGAGGCACCATAATGGAGTTATAAATCCTTCGCATGTTCTCGTAAGGCTCTTGAACTCTACAAGGCTCAAGGGGAGAATTAAACATGAATTAATGGGACTAGACAATGGATGTGGGTTTTTTCTTGGATGAAATGTTGGCTTTGGCATGTAGATTGGAGTAGATTTGTGAAAATTTTCAACTTAGTACACCTTGTTTTCCTAATGCTGGGTTTTTGGGAGGTTACAGTATTAACGGATTTCATCGTGGAAGTCATGAAAATGTAACAATTAATGCACACAGTAATAAAAACTTGTACTGTGATCATCTCGAACACCTCACCAAACCTTCAACGTAGGAATCTACGAGTTGTTAACATCTAATTTGTTGTGTGCATAGTTCATTCATTTACCATTCATTTCATTAATGTATCAACTCATAACATAATGAATCCTATATTGCTCACATTGTCCTCTAATTGCAACCTGGAGTTGGATCGTATTTTTAACATTTAAAGCTATTTTGATGCATATTTTGATTATGATTTTGAAGGATCTTGTGGCATAGCTTGTTGTGGATATTTGTGGCATAGCTTGGACATATTTGAAAAACCCTAGACAAGTCGATTTGTGAACGCAGTGAAAAGAGGCATTAGACATATCACTCACTGATTTTGGAGGCATCGTCTCCTTAGCTCCTGCATGAACCCTAGCTTATGCACAAACTCGAGATTGCTTCCCTAGGCCAACATGAACAACAAAAGAAAAACCACAACATCGATGCATCTAGGGATCTCCATATGCTAGGTTGCTCTGCTCATGGGCTGGCTTGGTCCACTTGGCCTCCCTCTCCCCTACACATCCTCAATAATAACCCTTGGCATCATCCCAAGTCATTGAAAAAAACTAACAATCAGATAATGAAGTAGACAGAGCTGGCCATGAGCTTACCTTGGTTCCTTAGCTCTGCACTAACCCTAGCTTCTGCAAGAACTCGATTTTGCTTCCCTAGGCCAACACAAACTCAAGATTTCTCTATTCACAAATGGAAAGAAAGATGATAAATGAGAGATTTAATCCAGTATGATAAATGAAGCAACGTTTCAAATAGAAATCGTCACATTAGAAATGATGGAAACATAGGGATGGGGAGTCTTCCGATACCTGCTTCTCCAATTGATTCGGAAAGGATCTCTTCGACTATTAATTGACGGATCAATTCTATCTGTTGGCTTGCTTCGCTTGGCCAAGTCCGTATAACCTCTTAGGATGGATGGGAGCCTTCAAAACCTACTAATTTTGAAACCCCAATTTGTTCTAGATGGGATCGACCTCCATTGAATGACTACGACCAAATGTATCTACTAGTAACACTGCTTTCATACACTCTTCTAAACAACCCACAAAGAATTATCTAGCATAGCAATTTTATGAATTTGAAATTCCTTCCGCCTTATCGGGCCACGAGAAAGGAATGGAAACATAAACAATGGAATGGGAATGGGTACATACATCCCACTCCGGTTAACTAGCTTAAATGGAAACCCGAACAGCTCACTAGGAATCGAGATAACAATAGACTCATTTACTCATGTTTTTTGTTGATCATGCACTCTGAAAATCAAGGATGGAACAAAACAAACTACTAATAGTGGCACACACAACTCAATAGTAAATGTGTTGACATTATGCATTTGGCGTACATTAAGTGATAAACTTAGGAAACAAACAAAAGGTGGAACATAGAATCCTTTTTGGAGGTTAGTGTCAAGCCACATATAATGCAACATACAAAAAAATTCAAGGTTAACATGCTGCATCAATGGTGTAATTGAAATTGTGACATTTTGTTCCAAAGGACTTGAGTTAAAAGGCCAGATAAATATAATTTGCCATTTTTACAAGCGATTCATTAAAAAACACATTGCAATCGACATTGTACTATGATGTTCTCTCCTTCCTTTGTCAAAAAAAGAATAATAAGGTTGGTTTTCAAAGGTATGGATTGTTTCGGATTCCTCAACTATTATTATACCCAAACTTGCATATACCAAGCTGCAGCGAATCCTTCATGAAATTGGAGTTTTCTATGTATTATCCATGATGCACTTTGAAGAGAATTTGATAAAAATAGGTAATTCATTTTATTTCAAGTTCGTAAAAATAGAACAATGTAAACATTTGAATACATAAAATTCTTCTAGTAACACTATTTTTTGGACACAAGTTCTCTTAATATAGAGACAGCAAAGTGGTACATTTTTCAATTCCCAACCAATTCATGGTTCTTGCTTTCATTTGGCCATTCACTCTCCCTTGGCTATAAATGGATAATAATTCAATCTTGTTTAGAAGATTTTTTTCCCATGAGTAATATCAAATAAATCTTTTTCAAAAAAATGTGAATAGATACTTGAAAAGATTTTAGGAACATGACCTATAAATTGTAACTTGGAAGTATTGGAAGTGTACAAAGTGGGATTGGGAGCCTCCCATAACAAAACCCTGTTTCCATGCCTTTGTCAGTCATGAGTCTAAACCCATTCCTTTACCATTCACAAGTGTTAAAACCTAGCTCAATATCAAAATATTAAAAAAAAAACAATTTCATGTTTACGAAAAAACATGGGAGAGTTTCATTAAAATTTGTTTCTAGATTATGATCAAGTTTATGAAAAAATGAAAATAACATCTTACTAAAATTAGTAGCTCTAAGTCTTTGATAGCCATAGGAGAGCACTTTCAAATTGTCTAGAGAAATGGGTATCTAAATTCAGCACATGCTTCTAACTTCTGAGGCTAAAATGCCATAGGTGATGCTTGGTAAATTCGATAGATGATAAATTGTTGATGGTAGGGAACCATTGAAGATGATCAATGATGACCGAGGTAGGTAGGGAGGAAAGAATGTTTACTTATTATATGTGGATAGAAGGATAAAGGAAAAACTCAATAGGGTGATCTAGAATTATAGATAGACTTAGGTTGAATCCAAATTTAGCTTTCAATGAGGGATGGAATTGCCAATTAGTATGGTACCTATATTTAGAATTAAAGAATAACTCTCAATCAAATCCTTTAGAATCCTCAATAACTTGGGAGCAAAGGACAAGGAGGAAAGAAATGTTGGTGTAGATAACTGATCTAGAGGTTTCCATTGTAGACCCAGGTACTTCACGGTTCAAGATACCAACAAAATCCCTATTCACCGGCCCTTTCAGCAACAGACTGCGAGCAGCCTGAGGTCTCACCTGAGGCGAACATGAGGGGGTGGTTGTAGAATCAATTTTCCACAACCTGGTGATGCGAGTGTCAAAGAGACGGATGGGCAGCGTGGTAACGGACTCTTGCTGTGGACAAAAGACTGCGCGAAGTCTCTACTTCGCGTCGACTACTTCGGCAATCAGTGGTGCTTGCGCAACCAACATGTCCAAAGACTGCGCGGTATGGGATACTTCTGGTGTCACGACAATAAGCTATTAACAGCTTAGCTCGCAACACTCACAATGGGTCAGCGCGTCAGCTAGACCACGCATGCATTTCAGGACTTGATCAACTCCAATCAACCTTACTTAACGATCTTTCTTCATTCAACAACACTTAGCTGGTTATTATCGTTATGGTATAAGCAAATGAATGAAATATACAATGCCGCATGCTCCAACACTACTCTCAAATCCAGTGCTTAACTATGTGATTATTCAACAAATTCATGCATTCAAAGACTTAGAAGTGTTGAATACTTAACATTCACCCACACATGTATTACTTAATATATTATTCCCGTCATTCCTATGGTGAATACATATAAAAGCAATCACATAATAGATAACTACAGCATTAAGCATCCATACTAAGCAATTGAGCAGTTGCAAAACACAAAAAACAATCACACTACACAGAATTTAACATGGTTCACCCCCCAGATGGAGGCTACGTCCACAAGAACTGCTGTTATATTGATCTTTTGGGAAGGGTACAGCAGTTCTTAGTCTGCACACTCAGCTGTAGACTCTCTTCTCTCTCAGATAGGTCTCTGCGCACTCAGTTGCAGAGCCTTTACACTAGCTTTCAAGCTTAAAGATACTAACAATGTTCAACAATGACCAAAATGAAGAGTAACCCTTCCCTTACAAAAATGCCTTTATTTATAGATCATGCCCGTAGGTCATGTCTTTACAATCTATAGGCAAAAACCCTTAGGTTTACAAAACTATCACGATTTCCCCCAAAACCGGACTTCTGGCACCTAGTAGCGAATATTCCATCATGGCGGTATTCCACACCTTTTTCACATATCTATAGGCCTTCCTATTGCGTGCATGCCAACAGATCACTTTCACCCAATCATTCTTCCTCTAATGGTCTTGTGCGACTGGTTCAAGTAGTGGCATCTTTCACGTGTGTGACTAGGCGCTTTCTTCCTGATTTGCTCCTGCCCGCCGTGTAGCACTCCTGGAGCATATTTACCAAAAATAGACCCCCGATGGTCTAACCAGAACACGTGCCATCTTCCGTCCAACATTCTGCTTTGTTGGATCTCCCGAAGACTGGACACTTCACAGCACTACCTCCTTGTAGCGCTGATCTTTGCAGCTCTTCCGACACTGCGCTGTGCGCAACTTCGCATCATCCCAAAAACTTACACAAAATTGTTTAAACTGAACTGCGCTCAGCTTCACAGTTCCAAACTCCTTCTTGCTCAAAATTTCCCCACTTGGGCCAGGCCCAACAAGCCCCTAACACTTACATGTGGCTCGCCCCCGAGCCACCTGCAACTTCAGCTTCCTCAAGCTGTTTCGTCTCCTGCGGAGCTAGCTTCGCAACAAATGCATTATATGTAGCAATCAACTTCTAGACTGCTTGCTTCGTGTCTTGCTCGATTTGGTTGACTGTATCCAGCATTTCAGGTGTGATCTCATCACCTATCTGTCCTTCAACCTATTCCTGATTTTGACGAAGCTCCTTTAATTTCTCCTCGATTTCCTGCGATATCGTGTTGGCATCCTCCAGCAATGGGGTTGACTTGTCACCCATTGCGGTCTCTTTTTCCCGTAAGGCCTGCACTTCCTTCTTAAGCACATTGATTTCTCAGTACTTTGTGAGCCTTTCTCATGGTAGCAGGGCTTTCACTTCTATATCCAACTGTTCAAGTGTTGCTTGCTTCTCTTTCACTGCATTCTTTTTTTGCAGCAATCCTGGGTCTTCTTCGAGGGCTGTGAATGCCTTCGACGCGTCATCTAATAGGCTCTGGTACTTAGCCACTTCGGTAGCAATATTCTCTACTGCGGCCTTCACTGCTTCTGCTATGAGATGCTTCTCATTCGGTGGGGTCTGTCGGTTTATCTTCTCCTTCAAAGTAGCAATGCTAGCCTCGTGTTCGATCTCCATATCCTGGATTTCTGTCTTAAGATTGGTAACCAGCTCGCCAATATTAGCAATAGTATCCGTAGGATCTTCCTGGACTTCAAAGTCGTCTATATCATCTACTACCATAGTGATCGTGGACTCTAGTCTTTGCCGACGATCATGCTCATCCTGCAGCTGCATAGCTCTCCGCAAGTTAGACTCTTCCAACTATCGATTAGTTGCTTGCAGCTCAGCTTGCCCTTTCAGCACCTCGGTGGTTTGCTCATGCATTTCTTCCACACATTGTAGATGTAAGTAATGTAGGCCCGACAGTGGTATTTTTTCCAAGTCAAGCTCCACATGCTCGACATCCTTTGTATCCAACAATAGCTGCTCTGGCATGGGTAAGCTTACTGTTATCGGGTCCAGGTGGACGATACGGGACTTCACAGGAATGGTTATGGTTAACTGCGGTGTTCTCTACTACAAAGTTCCTCTTGAATTCCCTTTAGACTCTGAGTCGCGCGGCAGAGGTAATCTCTTTTGTACTTCTTCAATTTTCAGGGTAATCCCCTGCAGTGCAGTCAAGTTCTTTTGCAAACTATCCTGTATTGCCTTGTCCTTTGTCTCTTTGTCCGACATCAGATCTTCTATCTGCTCTTTGAAATTTACCCCGATTAGTTCATAATCATTGCTCTTGAGTACTGTATCCAACTTACCATTATCAGCTTTCTGATTCTTCTTGGCCCCCTTTTTCTGTCCTGGGATCTTAGGTTCCTTTCTTTTCCCTGTCTCCTTCTCTTCGGTAATAGGACATGGAATAGGCTCGTCCTCACCGGAATTACTTGTGACATCTACAATTTCCACTTGGAACTCGGCAGGCCATTCCCTCATGATAGTGTCAATATCCTCTTCGTACATGTGGTAGTTCTCTGCGAACCATTCCACCCTTTTTTTTGTGCTTTGGCTGAAATATAAATACTACGCATGTCAGCATAAAAATTAACAATGCGAATGTACTTACTGGTAAGCTACTTTGTTATTCGCGGCGTCAGTATGATTGCTTCATGCAGCTGGTCATAATACTGGTAGAAGACCTCAACTGTCACATGATGTCTTTATGAGTTTAGATTCGCCCAGAGATTTGAGTAACGTGGTCCTCTGCACTCGTTGGTATCAGTGATTACACCAACGTAATCCTTTGGCTCCTTCTAGCCGACAAAAGCAATCAGCACTATGATCCAAGTATAATGGAAATACCCTCCGTTGAGTTGCGTGTGTTTCTTGGGATTTCTCCCAAGCATGTGCAAGGATGCACCTGCTAACTAGTAGCAGCAGTATCAATAAAAATATGTAAAAACTAATGTAATCTGATTTAACATTAACATGTGCAAAGAAATAAAAAACTAGATTTAAAAACATAAGCAATAAGATCTATGAGAAAAACAAGAAATTAAAAAATTTGATCTTTGTATTACCTCAAATGGTGAGGATGGTGAGTTTTGAGCAGCCCCAAGGTTGATATGCTCCAATGTCCAATGGTCTCTTCTTCTCCAATGCTTCAATGGGGATCTTCAAACTCGAAATGGGAGGCATGGGCTCTGAAAGGGACTTTGGCAGCATAAGGATAGGATGAAATGTGGATGAATAATGAGGAGCCCCTATCACCTTTTTATAGTTTTTTGGTGATGGGGAATACCATTATGGTTCATGGAAACCAATGGTATTGACCAAAATGGTTTAGGTTTCTTTTTCCCTCTTTTTCCTTTTTTGAATATTTTTTGAATATTATTCCCTTTTAATTGATTTTTGGGAATTTTGGACACTTTTTGAGGGTTTTTGTGTTTTTTGAGGAAAAATACATATTTTGAGGGGGAAAAGGTGTATTATGGTCTTTTTGGTGACCTTTTGAAGGTTTTAGAGGCTCAAATGGTGAAAAAAGTGGACAAATGGGTCATGTGAATGAGGGAATGAGCTAGTGAGCACTTTTTGGGTGTTAAAAGATTGCCCCCTGATGTGTGATGGCAGGAGCTCATCGTATGGTCGATAGACATCATAGTTCTTTTGTCTTTTCGTGGGGCTTGGAGAAGAGAAGAGGCCGATTGGAGACTGGAACAACGGCCCCTTGGAAGCTGCAAAAAACTGAAAAAATACATGGCCTCAAAATGAATGAGGATTAATCTCTGATGATGGATGAGGCGGGCATACCCATGCTTGTATCAAGATATATACATAATAATTAGGCCTAAGAAGGGGGACCTGAATAATACATAAAAATTTGTCGGTGCATCATAATGGTCCAAAGGGGACATAATGTTGGGAGGTACTCATGGTCATACCATATTAGATTTCAATAACTGATACACTCGAAAAGAGCACCAACCATTTTGAATAAGGTTTCAGAAGGGTTGATGAACTGCTGGAGCTGAAGGTGTCCAACATCTGTAGGGACTCAATTAGACTCTCAAATGTGGTAGAGTCAGTAAATGAGTCAACTTTTGAGAAGTATATGTAACTGTATACTTGAGGGAGTATAAAATTGGGATACATCTGAAAACTGTCGCCAAGCGCAACCCAAATATCCATAGGAATGTGCAACTGGTTTTTTTCTCAATTACACTCTCAAATGTGGTAGACTCAGGTGATATCCGGGGTTTTCAACAAATAACTAAAAGGACCGATACCCTATACAAGTCTCAACGATGCGATCAAGGTGTTGAAGTCAAGCATGTGAGAAACAATCATTTTGAGAGGAACTGAGGACTCCTTTCAAAATGATCTGTAGGCACTCATCACTAATGGTGATGAGTCCAAGGTACAGGGACCTCTAGGCCTATCATATGGAATAGATTTGGTTGGCGTCAACAAAGGGAGACCGGCAACTACCAAGGCAATGATGTTTCCTTGATAGGAGCGCGAGGTGTACAACTGAAGTGTGATAGTACTGATGGTAGGACTGACATACTGTGGGGATGGGGAATAACTGGGGTTATAGAGCGGGTGGACTCAAACTTCCTTTGTTCAGAGCATGATGACATGGTTGACCTGGAAGCATATGAAACTAATGTTTAGGTGTGGGGTTCGTAGCTTAAGGAATCAGGGGTATGTATTGTAGACTGGAGTGACTCTGGGGGACAAGCTGATGGATGCTATTGGGAGACTCTCAGGGTGACATACTGTAGAATACTCTGAACAAAGGAGACCATAATAGGGAAGCTGCCATATGAGTAGACATGATCTGTTGTGGCGTCGAAAAGCACCATTGGGTCCTTCTTCATGGTTTTAATGAGCTCCAAGAAAGGATAAAAGTGTGTTCTAAAATGGTACTGTCCTGTGGATTTATGTGAGCCCAGGAGTGTTCATGCTCGTGAGTGCTTTCATTTTTAAGGAGTCTGAAAACAATAAGAAGACTCTAAATTGGTTGAGGGGTACCATCCTGTGGATTTGTACTAGCCCAAGATGGTGATTGCTCGTGGTTGCTTTCAATTTTAGAGAGTTTGAAAGCGGTAAGTAGACTCCATTGGTGTTCTTTTTCGTATGTTAGTCTCCAAGGCCCGAAAAAGCATAAAATGATGCAAATGGAGAACTCTTCTAGCCGATGTGACTAGAGTATTCCTTTTTCGTAATTAGTCTACAAGGTCCGGAAAAGGGGTAAACTTATACCAGGTAGATGCACTTTCAGATACTTTTAGCGAACATGAAGGGAAGCAAGATTGCTTGGCGATCTTTTCATTGTTTTAGGACTCAAAAAAGAGCTTAATAGAAACTCCCTAAGTGCCTTTTTCGTAAAAGAGTTGTTCGGCCCGAAAAAGGGATAAAATTATACTGAACAATAAGATATTGGTGAGAGTGAGAAGTGATCTCAAGCATCGTCACAAGCACAGAAAACCGAATCCAGCGAGATAAAATTCGTCAAAAACGGATAATGGCTTATGTGGCACGCAAACTGAGGCAACGAGGGGCATGGGAAAAATGCCCGAAAAGTCTGGGGGTGAGAGCGAGAAATTATCTCAAGCATCGTCACGAGCGCAGAAAAATGAATAATGGCCAATGTGGCACGCAAACTGAGACGACAAAGGGCATGGGAAAAATGCTTGAAAAATCTGGGGGTGAGAGCGAGAAATGATCTCAAGCATCGTCAGGAGCGCGGAAAAATGAATCCAACGATATAAAATTCGTCAAAAATGGATAACGACCGATGTGGCACGTAAACCGAGGCGACAAGGGGCATGGGAAAAATGGCCCAAAACGGGACCTGGTGGAATCAAGAAAAGGAGTGGACTATCGCGAATTTCTCGCTGCACTGATTCCAACGGTACCAACGGTTTGAAAAATGGACGTCATATGATGCCGAAATGGTTGATTGAAAATTGGTCAAATTTCTATAAATAGCAAGTGGACCCAATGTGACAAGTGTCATTTTCATCGTTGAGTTTCACATAGTAATTTAGTTGGGTCAGAGCATTTTCTTTATTTGTGGGAGATTCTACCATCAATTTTTCATTCCGTGAGTTTCAAGTAAGCCTATGTGCCTTAGGCTTTCCATTTACTTACTTTTTGTTGAGCGTCGGGGTCTCAGAAGCAACGAATATTCCACATTGGCTTACCAATGCAGAATATCACGGGTTTTGGGGCTTTTCCCACAATGCACATCGTGGGTATGTGCAGGATAGCCGCGATGTGCATCGCGGCTATGGCTGTGGATGCCTACAGCCGCAATGTTCATCGCAGCTATGTATTCTTACAGCCGCGATGTGCATCGCGGCTATGGGTCCAAAAGTCACGATGTTCATCGTGGCTATGGGTGCTTACAGCCGCGATGCAAATCGCGGCTGTGAGGGATGAAAGCTGCGATGTTCATCGCAGTTGTGTGTCCAAAAGTCGCGATGGGGATCGCTTCTTTAGGGAAAAAAATTTTGTGTTGTTTTGGCAGGATGTTGAGGATGCCACAGGTATCATGGAGGGAGAGGGAGATTGATGAGGGGCTAATGGACAGTATTCGGGAGAGCTTGCATGTGCGGGCGGCCTTGGCTTTGGGCAGACTACTGAAGTTTGCTCAGATCCCTCTCATGCATTCAGTCAGGGAGCTGCTGAACAAGTTGATTGACTTTTGGGATCCGGAGGAGGCGGTTTTCATGGTGCAAGGTGAACGACTGGAGCTCACCTTGACTGATGTGTACTTTCTTACTAGCTTGCCCCATTTGGGTGAGATAGGGGACACCCAGCCGAGGATTCTGGCTTGTATGGCTATTGAGGATATCCTTGAGAGATTTTGTGTTCAAGGGGACCGTGTGCAGAATAAAGCACTGAGTGTCTCGTATCTACGAGAGCCAGATATGCAGGCGGTGGCGGCTTATTTTTTGCAGGTATTTGGTGTACAGGCCCCCCATCATTTGTCGGGGGGGGGGGGGAAATGATGATGGTTCACCGTGTCTTGACGGGGACCTATTTTGCTTGGGGCCAGATTTTTCTTGCTTGTGTTCGACAAGAGTTGAACAAGGTTAGGCGGGAGGGAGGAGAGTTTAGTTATGCCTCTTTCCTCTGTTGTTTCTTTTTTGAGCGAGTACCTACCTTGCGGCCACATGTGCCGGTTCGACATGGACTAAGGAGTGAGCCGCGGATGGTGCGGTGGGGGGAGATGATGCCTCAGGGTGGTGGTGGCATTCGGTGGTTCTTCTCATCGGAGATGTACGATCAGTGGGAGCAGATGCCTGTTGTGATTGACAACTATCCATATCAGGGTATGGACTTTCGGGGAGACCCCGATATGCCTCGAGCTCAGGGACAGGCTTGGGGGTTGGATGGTACATCTTTGTTTTTATTTCTCTATTATACCATGTTTAGATGTTTTGTTATGAGTATAGCTAGAGATGTTTATATGATACTGACTTGTTTCAGTGTGGGTCATGGAAGATGTTGGTCCGAGGCCTCTAGTGGATCATATGGGCCGTAGGGGACGGGTGATGGTGGTGGTACCTCCACCAGTAGAGGCACCCTTGCCTCGTGCATGAGGAGTTGTGCGTCATCGAGATGATTCCCTAGAGGACGTACGTGATACCTTGGAGGAACTGCTAGTGGATGTACCAGATGATGGTTGGAGGGATCTAGATCAGGGTATTTTTTAAGGATTCTAATATTATACTTAAGAATAGTATCACAGGCGATTATTTCAGATTGAAAAAATCATGTATATAGATAGGAAGACGAATATTAAATATGAAACATACAATTTACTACTAAAACGTGTAAATTTTGGTGAATATTACGATAAAAAAACATATTTTATGTAAATATAGGCGATATTTTGACTAAAAATGACCAAATAGCGAAATTATTTTTTGATAAAAAGCCCAAAAAATAGCCAATTGGCGAAATTTCGCCCCTAAAAATTACCTTGATCTAGATCAGCATGTTCTTGATTGTTGTTTCGATGCTCCCCTTGAGTGGAGATTGATCCTACAGAGAGTAGGTGTAGTGACAGCTGAGAGGAGGTCTCGAGATCTATATGATCCGGAGGAGCCAGAGGAGTCGGGTGACCGTGATGATTAGGTTATCTTGTACCTGCCCCCAAATGTTGATGAGCATATGGGGATGTATTTTGTTGATACACATTTTGTACAACTGGTGTACTTTTTGTATATTTGGATGTTGAGAGCACTCCTGACATTGTGACTCTTATGATGATATATATATATATATATATATATATATGTATGTATGTATGTATGTGTGTATGCATTTTTTATATATAGTCATGTATGCACGTGGATGCACATCGCGTCTTTTCTTTTATGTTGTGTTGCATGTGGATGCAATGATATGTGTTTTGCTTGCCCGTGGAGGCACATTTTATGCACATGGATGCAATACTTTTTGTTTCTGTATGCCCATGGAGGCACATGTTATGCACATGGATGTAATACTTCTATTTTTTGTATGCCCGTGGAGGCACATGTTATGCACGTGGATGCAATACTTATGATGGCTAGTTTGTTTATTTTATTTTTTGATGCTTATGTGATGCATGTTTTCGTACCTTACATGTTTTTGTTGGTGTGCCAATCTAGGATGTTTTTAGCCATTTGATCAGCGATGCTGTTTAGATTTCTTGGGACATGAGTGAAGGAAATGGATTCAAACTGTCAAATTATTTGTTTAGTGCGCAAGAATTTTCTGAAGAGATAGGGATCGCGTACCTGGTACCAATTATTGAGATGGGAAACAAGAAGCTGGGAGTCTAAGAAGACATTAAGGCAACTTATGCCCATTTGGAGAGCAACAGTTAGGAGACCGGTTACGGTGTCATATTCAGCCTGGTTATTTGTGGCAGCACCTATGCACACTCCGTCGAGGTAGATCAACTCATGTGAGGAGGAATAAAGTACCCAAGCTGCCGAGGCGAGATTTGGAGACCAACGACTTGCACCGTCGGAAAAACCAACATAGTAGATTGGAATAGGATCCATTTGTGTTCATGCAGAAAAAATGAAAATGTAAGACTGTGAATATTTACAGTGGGAAAAAATGAATTAAAACAAACTGTACAATCTGGACTGTGGTGTCCAGAAGATTTTTTATCGGTGGAATCATTTAAGGTACAACCCATTATGGGGGTTACGTATGTGGTTACCTTCTGAGTCAATCAAAATGTATGCCTCGTGTCCAAGGAAAGTCTATATGATATATGGGCCTTGCCACATGGATTCAAATTTTCCTCTCCTTGTTTTGTTGTGGGCTTGATCGTAAACGAGTACAAGGTCTCCTTCACTGAATGTTCGTGGGTGAACATGTTTATCATAGTGGAGTTTTGATCTATTCTTTGTGGCTTCGATTGTTTGTAGGGATACACGGCGATCCTCGTTGGCTTGTTCTAGAAGAAGTAAACGTTCTTCAATTGGTGAACTATCCGGGAGGAGTTCTATGGAGATTTGTAATGTCGAGATCTGGCACTTGATAGGGAGGATGAATTCCATGCCCTGGACCAAATGGAAAGGGGTAAAACCGGTGGTGGTTTTAGTGGATGTGCGGTAAGCCCATAATGCGGGAAAAAGCATGTGATGCCAATTGGACTTATGTCGGTCAACAGTGCACTGGAGGATGGTATTCAAACTTTTGTTGATAGCTTCAACATGGCCGTTCCCTTGGGGGTAGTAAGCAGAGGAGAAATGATGTTCAAACTTAAGGAGGGTTGATAACTCTCGCTAGACGGAGTCCTCAAAGTGATAACCATGGTCTGAGACTAGTTGCTTTGGTACTCCGAAATGAGCTATAACATGGTTGAGGAAAAAATGGGTTGCAATGTCAGCTTTGCAGTTATAAGCAGGCATAGATTCGGCCCATTTTGTATAGTAATCTACGGCCACAATGATGTGTTTATGGCCACCTGTTGATGTGGGATTACAATCTATGAAGTCGATGTCCCATTTGCAGAAAGGTACTACGATAACTACTAGATGTAGGGGAGTGGGGGGTATTCTTTCCTTCGGGGCAAAGAGATGGCAGTTTTGGCAATGTTTGACTGCTGTGATGCAATCTGTGAATAATGAGGGCCAGGGCATGGTGACGAATGTTACGGCGTCCGTCACGGTCGACATTGGGTCGAAAATTTTGTGTACGAAGGTAAACCAAAATGTCACTGTACCAAGGGTCATCAGACGAAATGATGAATAAATGGTCGTCAGTAAGGTCTGTATGGATAGATGGTGATGATGATGAGGATGGTAGGTTCGTAATGAGCTGGGTGAGAGCTAAGGCTTTGATTCTCTTTGGAGTTTTAAAAGTCAGGTTGTATTCTTGTAGGATAATCACCCATTTAGCTACGTAGCCTTGTAAAAGGCAACGTGTCAAGAGATAGACCATTGGGTTGGAATTTGCGACAACTATAGTGTGGCTAAGGAAAATGTAGTGGCGTAACTTCTATACTGAAAAGACCTTGGCGAGGGCCATTTTCTCTTCATGTGGGTAACATAGTGGTGGGCCTGATAAGGTCTGGCTTACATAGTAAATTACATTCTCTTGACGAGCAGAGTCTTCTTGGACAAGTACTCCATAAATGGCATAGTCAGATGCCGAGACATAAAGGATGAAGTCTCTTGTGAAATCCGGAGAAGAAATCAAGGGGGCATTAGTGAGTGCTTTCTTCAGGCCTGTGAAAGCTCCTTCCGCTTGGATATCCCATACAAAACGAGTATGTAGGCGTAGTAATCGAAGGAAACCATGAACAGTCATGGCATAATCGGGGACAAAGCGGCGGAGGAAGTTGGACTTCCCCTGAAGCCTTTGTAGTTGTCTTAGTGTGTGAGGTGATGGTAGGTTCACAATTTCTTGAACTTTTAATTGGTCTACGGTGATCCCTTTTTCTGAAATGACGAAACCCAACAGACGGCCTGTTGGAACGCAAAAGACACACTTGAGTGGGTTCAAGCGGATTTTGTATTTTCGACAACGCAAGAAGACTTGTCGAAGATCGTCTAAATGGTCAGATCGTTTCTTAGATAGAGTCGTGAGGTCATCTAGATAAACCAATATGATGTTATTCAAGTCATGAAAACAATAAGTCATGGCTCGTTGGAAAGTGGCTCCAATGTTCTTGAGACCGAAAGACATGATGCGATAGGAGAAGGTACCCCATGGGGTGGTAAAAGCGGTCTTGTATTGATGTTCTTTACGGATTTTGATTTGGTTGTATCCGGAGAAACCATCCACAAAAGAAAGTACCTCGTGCCCCGCACATGCATCGATTAGTTGGTTGATAAATGGTGTTGGGAAGTTGTCTTTGGGACAAGCTAGATTGATGTCGCGAATGGTGCCTACTGTTTTATTGACTGGTACTCGGTTCGAAACCCAGGTGGTATATGCAATCGGGTATATGAAACCTATTTCCTGAAGCTTCTCGATCTCGGCCTTGATAGCCGGAAGCTTAGATGGGTGAATGGGGCGTTGTTTCTGGCGGACAGGTGGTACGTTGGGCCACGTGTCTATTGGATGTTCTACAATCTTAGGATTGAGACCAGGCATTTCAATGTAAGACCAGGCAAAGACATCACGAAACTCTTGGAAGAGTTTCTTATAAGCTTGGGTTTCCTTTTCAGTGCATGATGCACCTAAGGAGATATGCTCGGGTTTTCCAGGGGTGGTGGAGATGTCGATTTTAATAATAGGTGAAATGTTGTCCATATTACCCTCTTCAAAGGCGTCAGGTGCTGGGATTGGATCTTTAAACCAATCTACCTTGGTTGGTAAAAAAATATTTTGATTCGATAGACAGTTGGTTTTCCGTGGTGGAGGTAGATGACTTAGGGATGAAATATGACTAATGGTGCATATCATCCCAGGGGTAGTCTAGTGCAGTAAGTGTTTCTAGAATCTCCTCATCGCTACGGAAGTAATGTGTCATCAAATCAATCGGTTCAGGCTTGTATGTGGCTGAAATCATATAAATGGTATTGATTTCTTCTGAAGGGGAAGATTCCGGGGGGAATATTTGTTCAATGAGCGGGGATGATATCTTGAGGTCGGCATTGTTCAATTCGTATAGTGTTGCTCTATAATCTGGGAGATCGAGGCAGTGATGTGAATAATGGCCATAGATGTCGCATATCGCACAAGGGTGGTTTGTGTGCAATGATTTATCGCGAGGCTGAGGGGGTAGTTCTAGTTTAACAACTGAAACATTAGTGTCATCATCCAACATATTCATGTGTTCTTGAAGTGCTGGTAGTTGTGGACATTGATGGGTAGCATGGCCTATATCGTTGCACAAAGAGCACTTAGGGAGCACACGGGTTGTTGGGGGATTCTTTGGCAACTTGGGAGTTGATGGGGTGGTGCAGGTTGTGGGTCTAGTGGTATAGGTTTGTGGGCCTCTACCCCCATTGTAGCGAGATTGAGGGGGAACATAACTAGAGGTTGATGAAGTGGCCCCTATTGGAGGTGGTCGGTTTTGGGGGTTTGGTACGCCAAGCGATGGACGGTTGGAAGTATTGATGGGTTGCACCGGTTGTAAAATGACATTCGATGTCGGGGGAGGGGTTGGGTCAGGTAGGTACCACACAGGTAGTCCTAAGGTTAATCCTGGGAGATTAAGTGTAGCCATGACTAGTGTGTTGATGGCGCCTGAAGGGGGAAATAAAAATGGGATAGTATGAATTGGTGTGGCTCCTATGTGACTAGGTACTGTTGGAGGTTGTGGCAGTGGTTGAGGTTGTTGAGTATGTTTTTGTTCATTGTGCGAGAGGGTACATAAATCAGATATTTCAGTTATCCGAAGAGGGGGTGGGATAGATGGGAAAGTGGTGGTCATGGGAGTATCCGAGTATATCCCAGGTCTGACTGAGGAGACGAACGATGTGGGTGCACTCTGAACGGGTTGTTCGATCATGGGAAGAACATTTTCAGGTGTTACGGGGGCATTGGGATCATATTATGTTATCTGGTCGATTTTGACTATGCGTCCTTCATGGGGGAACATCATGAGGTGGAAAACTAAAGAAGCGACAGCTTTCATTTTATACATGTAGATTTCTCCCAAAAAGAGATTGTAATCAAGCTGGGCGTTGATGACCTCTATATCTATGAGAATCATTTTTCCCCCAAGCTGCACAGGTACGTTAACTAACAGGCCCTGTGGTTGAGCTGAACGACCATCATAGGCTCGTAATGTAGTAGTTGATGGCTGTAGTGTGGGGGATCCAAGCTTCTGCCAAACAAGAGTTGACATAACGCGATGGAGGCACCTTCATCAATGATGCATCGATGAACGACAAGGTTTCGAATGGATACAGAAACTTGAAAAGCTAATGTTGAAGGCAACCGAGGTTCTGCTTGGTCTAAGTCAAATGCCATCATATGGGAGTCGTTAGGGTCTATCGCACCAATGGAAGACAACAACAATTTCTTCTGTGCAAGGCAATTCTTTAGGACTTTGAGAGCAGACATAGCAGTAGGGGATTGTGCTAAGTCTTCTACAATGTTATAGTTCGAAGCTACACGTGCATTAGGGTTGTTGTTTATTCATCGTAGGGGGAAACGAGGGGATTTAGGACCCCCCTCCATTGGCATATTAGGTATGTGCAACGGCTGATCTGTTGGAAGAGTGCTTGTGGATGGATCAGTGGGTGTGGTTTCAGGAGCTAAACCGTATTGGTTCCGGTGGGTCTGAAGGTTGATATCATTAGATGACATCATTAACCGATGGTGAGTGCTCGACTTTGTATTCTGGTAATCGTTTGCAATATAGGTGATCTTCTGTTGTGTGGCAATGGATCCTTGTGGGGGATTCATTGGGCATGTGTTTACTACTCCTTGGTTGGGTAGAGGATTCTGCAATATCATGGGTTGCAGTTGAGAAGGTGGTGCCTGCTGCGCAGCATGTCCTTGTCATTGGGCATCGTCGGTCAAGAGTTGACATGCTCAATCCAAATGGAGGCAATTATGCGTGTAATGGCCATAGACTCCGCATATGGAACACGGGTGGTTTGTTCTCAAATTAGGATTTTTGCCCTGTTTTGGTGGACGATCAGGGTTTTGATTTGCAGGAGTAGCATTATTGTTATTGGGAAGATTAGGTGGTTGTCCTCCTTGGTTTTTTTGTTGGTCATTTCTGTGGTTGCGTCCTCTTCCACGATTCGGTTGACCTCCTTGATTTCGCTGCTTGTTCTAGTTTTGAGGTTGGTTTTTCTGTGCGTATACATGCCCTTGGGTAGTAGGTGGGTTTTGAGGTCATGCGGGCGCTGGAGTAGGATGCATTGGTAGTAAGCGGGAGGGTTTTGAGGTGGACCTGGAGCTTGTTGCACTTGTGGGTAACCTTGAGATACTGGAAGTGTTGGAGCAAGAGGTGTTGCCTGTTGAGGATAATAAGCTGATGGTGCTTGTGGGTGAACCGGATTCTGATGGGCCTACTGGTTATAATATGGAGGTGGCGCATAAGTTGATGGTGCTTTCCCATAACACTATGGTGGACATGAGGGTCCATGAGTGTGGTGGGTGTGAATTACTCTAGCATACGAAGTTGTAGCTCCAGAATGAGACATAGCCCCAGAAAGGTCTGGGGCGTTGTTTGTACTCATCATTGTGAAAGGTTTGTTTTGTGCCATAACCTGGTCAATGATATCGTTAGTGGCATGGGATTCCCCTAGCGCATCGCTCTGGGATGGATTGTCATGAGGGGAATCCGGTAAGATTGTGTACAAATATCCAAACTATGCATATATCAGGTCAAACTGTTGAGCTTTTAAAATGGCTTCTTCTTCCGACTGGGTTCGTTCAGAAGATACATACTTGGCTATGAGAGGGAGGAGTGATTTCAAGAACCAATCCAGGAAGATATGGTCGTCAAGCTTTATCTTGCAGAGACTACGGCGCTTACGCCACTCATGGATATGATCGGTGATGTGTGTAGCGGTGTTCTGTCTACAAGACAATAGTATTTCCACTCCTGCATCATAGAGGATAGGTAATTGGAAGAACTATAGGAAATTCGAGGCAAGGGATGTAAATGTAGGGTGTGTCCCATGGGGTTTCTCAATGTACCATTTGGTTTCCGAGCCAGTAAAAGTCCGTTGTAATAAACGAAGACGAATGGAATCGTCTATGTGAAAATCCTCACAGCAGACCTAAGAGATGATGTATACTTCACAAGAGTAATTATGATTAAGCAGGAAAATAGAAGAAGAGTGAACAATACAGTATAATGAGCAACAGAATAATATGGTACAGTAGAACTTAGATAGAAGCAATAATACTTCACACACACTAAATTATTAATCACAAATGGACATATAAATAATACAATGCATGAGGAATTCGAATGCCTAAGGTGGCAATTCAAATTAGCCTTCATGGAGTGATCAAAGGATCACTAGAGTGTCATCGGAGCACAACTAGGTGTCCTCATGATCATTGGAACGCAACTGGAAGTCTTCATCATCATCAGTGGAGTCATCAATGCTCAAGTAATTGTCAACCATCAGTCAAACTAACTCTGGTAGGTGTAACTGAGTGTAACTCACTGTAACTGAGTGTAACTCAATGTAACTGAGTGTAACTGAATGTAATTGAATGTAACTGAGTGTAACTGACTGTAACTGAGTGTAACTGAGTGTAACTAAGTGTAACTGACTGTAACTGACTGTAACTGACTGTAACTAAGTGTAACTGAGTGACAACTGGACTGCTGGTGAAGGAGGGAGAGTTTCTCCCTAAAATCAAGGAAGAAGGGTGCATTAAGCAACTGGAGGGATAAAACTGAATACTGAGAAGCTCCTGGGGGCTGGCTAACTGAGGGCTAGGTGCTGGACTGATGACAAGGATGCATGAAAAATGCATGCAAACCCTACAATGCATGCAAACCCTAAAAGGTGCATGCATGACTGAAAATGTAAATGATCAAAATACTGGTGGGACTAGGATGGAGTATAGGAATATCCTAACACCCCCCCTTAATCCATCCTGGGCCCTGGTAACTAAGACCAAAGGTCACCCAATACAATGAATAATAACAATCAATAAACCAAGGAAGTGGGAAAATTTCATGGGAAACATACCCCCTCCTCAAAAAATAGATTGTAAGGCACACATAAACAATAAAAGCTCCAAACTCAATCATGTGTGATGCTTGGTCATATGTCTGTAGGTATCTTCTTCTTGGGAAGAAGTGGATCTGCTCAAAAAGCATGTGCTTGTACTTGCTTTTCAGATCGAATGTGATGAGAACAAATCCAACAGTATTAGAATGATCCTTGAACCTGTGATTCGAATCAGCTGAGGTAGGATCAAATTTTTGAATGTGCATATAGTCCTTTGTCTTCTCCTTCGAACCACCATGGGTGAGATTATGCCAAAAAGAACTATTACATGTTTGCTTGAAATCAAAATCAGATTTAAGACATTCAAAACAGTTTCTTGAGATCTCCTTTTAACCAGTAGGGGTGAGATCAAAACTATCATATGCATGAGAAATTTTTCCAAGCAGTAATTGCTTAGAACCCAAATTAGATACAAGACTTGAATCATGACTTCTTGAGATCTCCTTTGAACCATGAGAGGTGAGATAAAAACCAGTAGATGCATGAGAAATTATCCCAAGCGAATGGCAATGGCCATATTCTTCAATGACCTTCTGAAAGCATGAATTTATGATCATATAGTAGGATAAAAGAGATGTTTGCTGAAGAGGAGCGAATGCATTACCTCCATTAGCTGATTTGAACTCTGAAATAATCATGTGATCATGATGCAAACCAACAGACTCTGGTGCAAGAGAGGATTTAGGACCTTTTGCAATATCTAGAGTGTGAGCTGGCACAGAAAGAGAAGAAATTTTGAGCATGAGCGGAGAATCTGCAAGTTCTTTGTCAACAACTTCAATATGAGATGATACTGGTTCATGATCTGAGAGACCATCAAGAGGAGTGAATGCATCACTTTGTTTTCTTTCGAATGGGTTGGACCAAGTCCTTCATTCTCTCTGCCAAATTTTCCATCCAGGTGAGCCCATATCTCTTTTGGAGTCCATAACTCTCTTGGAATTTCAACACCATCACGGTATTTGAATTGGAATCTCTGGTATGCACACAAAGAAAACATTATTGCTGCAAAGTGCATGTCTCTTTTATTTAACCAATCAATCTTCTCTTCAGTGGATTCGAACTCTCTTTCAAAATAACAATAAAAAAGATCATGGATCTTCAAGTCTGCTATCATTCTTGGTTTCCATTCATCATAGTTGAGTGGATCAAGAGGAGTAATTCCTGATGAATAAATTGAAGCTGTAGAGGACCTGCAAAAACAATATAGAATAACTGCAACTGCTACTGCTGTAAAAATGCAGAAACTGCTGCACTCGAAATCTTGGTAATAACCTGCAAAAAAACTCTCAAGAATGGAGATAAACAATTCTCTCAACATGCTCTGATACCATGTGAAAATCCTCACAGCAGACCTAAGAGATGATGTATACCTCACAAGAGTAATTATGATTAAGCAGGAAAATAGAATAAGAGTGAGCAATACAGTATAATGAGCAATAGAATAATATGGTACAGTAGAACTTAGATAGAAGCAATAATACTTCACACACACTAAATTATTAATCACAAATGGACATATAAATAATACAATGCATGAGGAATTCAAATGCCTAAGGTGGCAATTCAAATTAGCCTTCATGGAGTGATCAAAGGATCACTAGAGTGTCATCGGAGCACAACTAGGTGTCCTCATGATCATCGGAGCACAACTGTAAGTCTTCATCATCATCAGTGGAGTCATCAATGCTCAAGTAACTGTCAACCATCAGTCAAACTAACTCTGGTAGGTGTAACTGAGTGTAACCCAATGTAACTGAGTGTAACTGAGTGTAACTGAATGTAACTGAATGTAACTGACTGTAACTGACTGTAACTGAGTGTAACTGACTGTAACTGAGTGTAACTGACTGTAACTGAGTGTAACTGACTGTAACTGACTGTAACTGAGTGACAACTGGACTGGTAGGTGAAGGAGGGAGAGTTGCTCCCTAAAATCAAGGAAGAAGGGCGCATTAAGCAACTAGAGGGATAAAACTGAATAGTGAGAAGCTCCTGGGGGATGGCTAACTGAGGGCTAGGTGTTGGACTGATGACTGGGATGCATGCAAAATGCATGCAAACCCTAGAATGCATGAAAACCCTAAAAGGTGCATGCATGACTGAAAATGTAAATGATCAAAATACTGGTGGGACTAGGATGGAGTATAGGAATATCCTAACAGTCTACTATGGAGTTTGAGGAACACCATAGGTG
The DNA here is from genome assembly GCA_027924585.1 of Larix kaempferi. NCBI lineage: Eukaryota > Viridiplantae > Streptophyta > Pinopsida > Pinales > Pinaceae > Larix > Larix kaempferi. The sequence goes on along the minus strand of BSBM01001322.1, from coordinate 1,418,908 downwards.
AAAGGACATGATGTGATTTTGGGGGTCTTCCCCATCTTTTCCTTCAAAATTTGGGATGTCTGAGGGGAGTTTTGTGGGCATGGGGGGCCAAGTGGGGTTATGTCTAATGGGGTCATTTGTTAGCCTTTCCAAGTCAGGTAGGTTAAGTCTAGCCATAAATGGAAAACTGGAGGAGGGGTATGACATTATAGGGACATAAGTGCTAGTGGTAGCGTTATGTATTTGGCCACTGGACCCTAGGGGGATATGAGTCATGGGAGGTATGTTCCCTCCACCCATAGGAGTGTGGGAGGGACCCGTGCCACCAAGTGCAATAGGAGTCATAGATGGGTTGGGAAGATGTCCAAGAGGTGTTGGAATCTGAGTGGTAGAGGGTATAGTAGTTATAGTTCCCATAGTGAGCATGCCTAGGTTAGGTGGGGGTCCTATATTAGGCAGGGGTCCCATGTTAGGAATACCTAATGGAGGTGTGCTAGTTGTGGCGACCATGCTGGCCATTGTGGTGGTGGGGGTGGATGATGTTCCACCAATAGCCCCTGTGAAAAAGTTGTCATAATGTGAACCAGCCATGGGGCTAGTGGGTGTGGTGTATGCGGGATTTTCGGATTCTGCCTCAGAGTCAGATGTGAAATGAGGCATGTCAGAATCGGATGACGGGGTTCTGTGCCGATGACGTGTGGAGTCAAGGGAACCGTACTGCGGGGTTTCACCCCAAAAATGTCGAGAACATCTCGGGGACTTAATGGTGACAGTTGTGAGTTAAATCTACTATGTGGTGATGAGTGAAAAGCTCGAAAGCCCTAATGCAACTGTGTGTGCAAGAGGAGAGCATAAAAAATAATGGCATTCAGGCCAACAACCAAACTCAAAACACTTACTATAACAGTTGTGCTATAGTAAGTGGAGCAAGAAACTTGGTCAGAAAACCAACATGCCAACGGCTCCTAAAAATAGAAAAGGGTGTACTGACTGACCAAAGGGAGGTAATGGAGCATGCAAACACCTAACTAAAAAGTATTATGACTCAACAAGGTATATCCTCTGCAAGGTGATGAAATTCAAGTCAGACAATATAAATTGTAGAATCAAAGGCTAGATATCCCCCTACCAGGAGGGACACCAGGTAGACAATCCTATAATTTTGGCCACTAAGACACCTCGTTCATGACACATTCGGTTGGGTGAATCTGCATCTCTTGTTCTATCACCGTTGTACTCCCATAAGGGTGGTACAATGAGAACAACGAGTAGGTATCCTTCGGTTACTGAATGGATTGTGGTATTCCACTCAGGCTTCCAGAACCAGTCTGGCTACTTCAACCCTCCTACGGGTGAGGCTTTCCCAAGGAATTGGTTTTAAACCGTGTCAACAAATAATAAGAGATTTTGGTACCCTAAATGTCAACCACTATGTCTCAACATGTAAGTGAGTGAGGGGTGTTATTTGGATACTTATCCCCTTAGTCCTACCTAGCTACAAAATTCTTTTGGTGTTCCCCAAGTGGAGTTAGAATGTTTGTTTAGTTAAGAGGATTTTAAGGCTCACTTGTAATTATTGTGACAGATTGTGTGCTGGTGTGGGTGTATACCAAAACAATTTGCCTCACATGGGCGATTTAATCTCAAACTAAAATAATGATTCCAATTTGCGAGAAATGAAAGACGTTTCAAATGTAAATGCTTTAATAATCTTTTCAAAAAATATGGATTCTTTAAAAAGTTTTGTAAGGTAAAGCAAATAACATATGTAAAAATAAATGGATTTCTAAAGTCTTTCTTGGGCATAATATTGAGCAATTTAGAAATATGGTTCTAACCTTGCAATGTATGAAACTTACAACCTAAAAAATACGTAACAAATCTTTCTTTCAATTAACTGAAAATTTTCAAAAAGATAAGCGAATCATATAACTGAATATAAATTAATAATGCTACAATAATGACACACTAGGCTGTAAAAAATTGCACAAATTAATGCTGAAAAAATGGGCTAATTGGGCAAAAATTTCTGGAAAAATTTGGCCAAACCGAAACAGGAAATATCATGGCTGTGAGGTCAAAAGCCGCGATGAGCCACGCGGCAATGTGGGCGAAAGCCGCGATGTGTATCGCGGTGCGGTGGCCAAAGGCCGCGATGAACTACATAGAAAAATGTTGAAAAGTCACAATGGACCGTGTGGGGAAAGGCCACCCAGTCATTATGGTCCACGCGGAAAAAATTCGCACGAGCGCGATGGGATACGTGGTTGTGGGTGCAAAAGTCGTGATGTACAGACGGAAAAATGGCCGACGAAAAACAAACCCAAAAATTGAAATTGTGGGTTGTGGGTTGTTTTGGGCTGCAGAAAGGGCCAAAGGCTAGAACAACAATGAAGAGGCTGACTAGTATGGCAGATGTACAACTTTAAATGGGAAAAACAACTAAATATAGATCTAAAGCAAATATTTAAAGTTCGAAAACCAGCGGAGTCGCGAAAAACTGTTGCTTGGGATTTCTCCCAAGCATGTGCAAGGATGCACCTGCTAACTAGTAGCAGCAGTCTCAATAAAAATATGTAAAAACTAATGTAATCTAATCTAACATTAACATGTGCAAAGAAATAAAAAACTAGATTTAAAAACATAAGCAATAAGATCTATGAGAAAAACAAGAAATTAAAAAAATTGATCTTTGTATTACCTCAAATGGTGAGGATGGTGAGTTTTGAGCATCTCCAAGGTTGACATGCTCCAATGTCCAATGGTCTCTTCTTCTCCAATGCTTCAATGGGGATCTTCAAACTCGAAATGGGAGGCAAGGGCTCTCAAAGGGAATTTGGCAGCATAAGGATAGGATGAAATGTGGATGAATAATGAGGAGCCCCTATCACCTTTTTATAGTTTTTTGGTGATGGTGAATACCATTATGGTTTATGGAAACCAATGGTATTGACCAAAATGGTTTAGGTTTCTTTTTCCCTCTTTTTCCTTTTTTGAATATTTTTTGAATATTATTCCCTTTTAATTGATTTTGGGGAATTTTGGACCCTTTTTTAGGGTTTTTTGTGTTTTTTGAAGAAAAATACATATTTTGAGGGGGAAAAGGTGTATTATGGTCTTTTTAGTGACCTTTTGAAGGTTTTAGAGGTTCAAATGGTGGAAAAAGTGGACAAATGGGTCATGTGAATGAGGGAATGAGCTAGTGAGCACTTTTTTGGTGTTAACAGCGTGTCATTGAGCTCTTCCATGAACTCATTCAATAAGTACTGAGACCAGTTAAATTGTTCTCCTTCCGCGGTCGCGGCACTAAGCAGTACTGCACCCACACTTACTTCGAGAGGCCTGCATATGGAGAGAATATTTCCCGCTAACAGTTGCGTGACAAATCTTATTGCTTTATCATCTATTTCTTCTGTTTGGAAACCCCTCTTCCCTTTGACAATCGTCTGATTTTTATTCATCTTTGCCACAACTTCTTTGTCCTTGCTCTTCCCTTGAAAAGATGTCTTGGGATCCTTACCCCTTTTACTCAACCCGGTAATGCAGTGGATGATGTCAATAGTTAGGTTAGTATTGCGGTTGAGCCACAAATAACCCTGGTGAATGCATGCCATCAGCGTGTGCACTACCACATTCAGCTTCGGTGACCTATCGAAATGCGGAAGTTTGAGCATATTGAGCAGCCTGGACTGGACTACTTCAGATAACCAACTTTGGGCGACCAGGTTAAGCTCACCCTTTGCATCCTTCTTCCAGCACATGTACTGATTCGGTTGGAACTGTGGAAACTTCGGCATATTGGGCTCCTCCCTCTTCATTTCAAGCAGATCATAATCCTCCCATCTACATTCTGGGATTTTACCCAGCAAGTTTTTCTCCACCTCGACATGTTTTGAGATTGGCGATAGCGGGATGTCGTATTTGGAATTCTTCAGCAACTTGAAAACCGGTGCATCCAGAGCACGTGGTGAAATATAGTCTGGGGTTAATGTCAAAGGTGTCTTCTTATCCGCTAGCGGTAGTTTCTGCACTGTCAACACCATCTTAGGTACCTTCGTTCGTGGTGCTACTAGAGTTTAACCCTTATCTTCCATCACGGAACCGTGTCTTGGTGATCATCTAGATGCTTGACCTAGTTCTAAGACAACCTTCTTGTTCGGGGTTCTCACTAACCCTTCAATCCCTCCATGTCTGAATATTCTCACAGTCTCCTGAATCGTAAATTCCTCTTTAATGTAAGAGTACTTGGACATTCACTGGATAAACTTCATAGGTTTTCAGATAGCTTACTGAAAATAACTCACAGTGGTATGCACAAGAAAATTGTAAGTGCACAGTAACGCCCGCGAGTCTGAATGTGGCATTACTTATAGGCACATCTGACCTCACCCGCACCCCTCAATGGCTAGATAAGCATTAATTGTGGTATCTATTGGGAAATCTAGAGGATACTTCGGTCCTTTCCTTCATAAACTCATTCAGAATGGATATCTATGTGTTAAATGCGCAAACGATCGCTGGTAATGGCTATATTCTCTAACCGACATTGTAACGGCTATTTTACTAAGTGTTGCATTGAACTGCGCAGTAGGTCCTAAGCACCCCTGCGCAGTCTCTTCGCGGTGCCTAATTTCTTGCTTCTAAACTAAGTCTTTTTCTTATTTAACTTGATCTTCGCAATTTCCCTTGGTCTTTTCTTTTCTCTTTTCTTTCTTTCTTTTTTTTTTTGCGCAACTTCAGCAGCGTTGCATGGTACGTTTCCCTCGATATATCTCAACTTCTTTCTTTTCTCTTTTCTTTCTTTCTTTTTTTTTGCTGCGCCACCGTTAGTAACATGCATTACAATATATGGGTCTAGCCAATGCATCTCAAACTTTCCAGGAAATTTCATGAATTTGCTATCATACAAGAGGACTAGATCACCTACCTGGAAGAACTTGTTCTTGATGTGGCGATAGTGCCATGATTTTTCCCTTTCCTTCTGCACTGGTTTGTGAAATCCTGCAATGAAGCGATCCTCCTCCAGACCAACCAAGTGTAAGAGTCGTTCTTGTAGTGCATCGCGATCTGCCATTCTCAAACTCGAAACGATGTATTCCATGGGCATTATTGCATCTTTCCCATAAGCCAGTTTGAAAGGTGTATGGCCTGTCATTTTCTTGTAGGTAGTCCTGTATTCCCATAGTCTCGATTGACATTCCATATCTTGGTTAGCGCATTCTCCAACACTTTTTAAAATTCTTCAACAGTTCCATTCGCCTGTGGATGATAAAGCGTGCTGCACTGATGATCAACGTAGAACTCTTCAGTTAAAGCTTCGATGGTTCTGTTCAAAAAATGAGTTCCTTGATCACTCATCAAAATCTTCGGGCATCTGAACCTTATAAGGATATTTTCAAAAATGAACTCCGCGGCTATAGCTGCGCTACAATATTTCACTGGCTTCGCTTCTGCCCATTTGGTGAGGTAATTAGTAGAAGTAATAATGTACCTCGCACCAGTTCACTTTCTTGGTGGGTTGATAGGTCCCACAAAATCAATGGCCCACTTCTCAAATGCCTGCAAAAGTTAACTATGGATTTAATGGCATTTCATCCCTTCGTGATGGATTTCCAGTCCTTTGACACACATCGCAGCTCTGGCAGTGTGCCTTCGCATCTTTATGGATTGTAGGCCACCATAGACCTGCACGCAATATCTTCTGCGCAGTAGCTCTCCCTGCTTAGTGACCTCCTGTGACTCCTGAATGCGCATCAGCTAATATGATTGGTTTCTCATGCTCTAGTACACATCTGCGTAGTACTTCGTCCGGTCCCAACTTGTATAGCTAGCCCGCAATAATGGTGAAGTTTGTTGCTCGTACTACCAGCTGCTTCTTGTGCTGCGTAGTGAACTCTGTAGGTGTGAATCCTGTGGTTAAGAAATAAATGATGTCCTGATAATAATCATCGGCAACCTATATAGAAAACAAATGCGCATCAGGCAGATGATCTTCCATGTTCGTAGGTTCCTCTCCTGACTCAATCCTTGACAGATGATCAGGTCCTAAATTCAACATGCTTGGCTTAACAACAATTTCAAAGTCATACTCCTGAAAGAGTGGTAACCATCTGCATATTTGTCCCCCTAACATTGTCTTATTAACCAGGTATTTCAAAGCAGAATGGTCAATGAACATAGAGAAGTGCGCGTCGAGTAAGTAATGCCTGAACTTCTGCAGCGCATATACCATCATGAGTCCTTCTCTCTCACTAGTGGTATAATTCTTCTCAGCGGAGGATAACTTTCTGCTGGAAAAGGAAATGGGATGATCAATACCTCCCTCTCCTAGTTGAGCTAACACAATCCCCAATGCGATACATGACGCATCCACAGGGACGTGAAATGGCTTATCCCAGTCTGGAAAAACTAGGATTGGCACATTGACCATCTTCTCTTTCAATGTGTCAAAGCATTGTTCGCATTATTCGTTCCAGATGAACGATACATCTTTCTTTAATAGTTTCTCCATAGCTGCGGTTATCTGCTTATACCCCTTTATGAACTTCCTATAATAACCGATATTCCCCAATGTAGTGCGCAATTGCTTAACTAAATTAGGTGTGGGAAATTTTACAATGACTGCAATATTCACAGGGTCAACCATCAAGCCCTGTTTGCACACAATGTGTCCTAACAAAGTTCCATAAGGAACACAGAAAACAAATTTCTTCAAATTTAATGAAATTTGATTTGTCTGCATTTTTCGAGCATCATCCTGAGGTTCGCGGCATGGTTCTTTAGTAGACCGAAAATAGTCCAATCATCAAAATAAACCTCTAAGAACTTATGTGTGAAATCTTTAAATGCTGCGACTACCACTCTAGAAAATATGGCAAGTGCGTTCTTCAGACCAAAAGGCATCACGATGTACTAGAACGACCCCCATTCTGTAGCAAAAGTAGTCTTATGCTTATATGTGAGATCAATTCTGATCTGATGGTATCTAGAGAATCCATCAGTAAAAGAATATGCCTCATTCCCTTCAACATTATCAAGTACTTCATCTGTGAAAGGGGTAGGAAATGGGTCATGCATTGAAGCATCATTCAGTTTTCCCAGATCCACACAAATCCTAATCTCACCCTTTGTTTTCTTATCCTGGATAACCATCGGGCTTATCCACTCAAATTCTTCAACATGATCAATGATCCCGGCATCAAGCATCTTATCGAGTTCTGCCTTAACGCGTTCTTTGTAGCACAGGTTTAGTCTATACGGTCTCTAGTTTACAAGCTTCGCGCCAGGCTTAAGCGGAATTTTCATCACTCCTAAATCTCCCAGAATACCTTTCATTTCTGTGAATTTGGTCGAGAATAATTCTCGATATTCCTATAGTATTCCCATGACCTCTTCGACTGTGTCTTCATCCCAATAGTCTCCGATAGTTGCGAACTTTGGCTCTTCGCTGGTGCCAATGTTCACTTTTCTTGTTTTCACAGGTCCACTTATATCTGGAATTTCCAGTGGAGGTCCTTCTACCTCATGCGCTCCCTCTGATTTAGGTATGTTTATGTTGCGCGGGTCCTCCTCATCGCTTTCTGCTTTATCCTTGGGTTCTTCAGCGAGGTTGTAACAATCAAGAGAATGATCTAGCTGATCCTCCCATTCTGGTTGTAGGCATGCAGGTACGTTGTCTGCTCCAAAGAATTCTTCCAATGTCATGTTTCCCTGTGTGCAGTCTCATCTGAATATTCTTTCCTTAATGAGCTACAACGTGTCATTGATGCTCGGATTTTCATCTTCAAAATTGAAGTCTGTCTAGAAGCTCAAGTCCGTTGTGCCCCTGCGCAACTCCAATTCTAGGTACCACTTCTTCGGAATCGGTTCCTCCAGCGTGTGCACAAACAAAAGAACCCATTCTGTCTATGGCCTTTCTACCCAAGCTTATACACAAGCTTCAATATGATCCCTTGGATCCATCTATCCATTATATTTTTCAAAGGGTAGTGTAACCTTCTCAGCAAACCTAATTTGCATCTTAATTCTGCACTAATCCCATGTTGTTAGTGTCTTCTTATGCACAGCCCACCATCTGGCAGGTGTCTCGCGCAATGCCATGTCTAATGTTGATATGTGGTATTCATCTGCAATGGTTGTAGTATACTCTTTGATAAAGCAATAAATATTAGATAAACCATCATAGGTAGGGATTGGAGTTACCTTTTTACCAATCCAGCGTAGTGACTTCGTGATCATTACGCATCTCCTAACAAATACTTCATGCAATCTACTTTGCCAATTTTCTGGTCCTGCATCAGAATCTGAGATACAAGAACTATCACAACGCCAGTTGAGTGTTCCATCTGCGGTCGGATTAGTATAATCAGCAGCATTGGTGGTCATCTTGTAAATACGGTCCAAGTCTTGGGCTCTGGATTCCTCCTGAATTGGTTCCACATATCGTTCACCCTGCGAGGGGTCCAATGGCGCGATGACCCTTATATCATTTCCTTCGAATATCATTTTCATGGTATTCAAATTTATAATAGTAGAGTTAGTCATTTCCAGTCGATACCCAGCAGTGCTCGATAAGGATCGTTGTCATCCACAATTTCAATCACTTCGAAATCTGCATAGCTTCGCATTCCATCAATGTCAACAATGGTGTTGGGTAACCTCCCTAAAGGTATAACTATCCCTTGATTGGACATTATTAGCTATATAGGTGACCACTGTAACTTTGGTTTTCCCATCTGCTACCATGTCTGCTTGGTCAAGACATTTACCTCGGATCCAAGATCAAGAATGATCTCATCCATTTCGTAGTCCCCAATCTGTGCAGTGAAGCTCATTTCCCTTCCTATTCTTTTGGGACTCCTAATGTTATGGACTGTGCCATGGGCATCCTCCTTCTCACTTCGTGGCTCATACTGATTGAGTATTTTTTCAAACTCCACAAGAGCATATGCACTCTTCAATAGCTTCATACAGCTCCGCAAGAACTGCGCAACAGAGGTGCTTGTGTCTAGTGCAGCATACATCTGATCATGTGCGAGCAGCATATCCTCTATCTGTAGTACTTCACTGCGCAGCGGGATTCTCGTCGACTCAGGTGCTGACTCTCTAAGGATATCTCGCGCTTCTGTAAATGCTCCTTTATTTTTCTTTAAGTCCAAGCCAGATGTTTTCCCAGCAGCTTTTCTAATCCATACTGGTTCACCGGGAGTCTTCTTAGCGTCCATTGTTCTAGAAATTGAAGCTTCTATGCCTCTGTTTCTTCCTGTATCAACGCCAGTGCGCGTTACCACGTTTATGCTTGGATCCGCAGTTCTTATCTCTACTGCGATCAACTGAATATTGGGGTTCAGTGGTTCCATCCTTCTTCATTTCTACATTTTTACCTCCAACACGAGGCAGTCTTCGATAACATGATCAAATGATTTACAATAACTACACGTAGTGCATGGGTTTGTACAATCTCTAAATACATGACCTGGATGGCCACAATTATAGCAGATTACCTGGCCTCGGCCTCTCCCCTGTGTTGGGCCGAAATTTCTTCCTCTCCCGCAGTATCCACCACCATGGCCTCTATATCCACCCTAATCATAGTGGGAATTCTCTTGTTTTGGTTGATTTTCTTCTTGGATGTGGTACATTCTAGCACCTCGCATCGCTTCCATATCTCACTTCCTTTCATTCATAAGATCATATGCGCGACAGTTGGATTCATCATGTCCAACTGATTTACAGAAATTGCAATATAATTTTTTAGGGGTTTTTACATATTTCTATATTAGATAACAATCCTCAGGTTGGTGTCCTCTAGTTCTACAAATTTCACACCACGGCGCCTGATTCTGATTCATATTCATTGGGTTCGGTGCACCACTGTTGAGATAATATTGAAATAAGGGGCAATGTTCTCTAGTGTGACCTTCTCCCTTACATCCTGTACACTAGACCTCATGCCTATGTTCGTATCTTTGTTCCTTTCCATTCTTTATACCTTGCAATTCTAATGTCAAGGTGGCTAAATAGTTCTAGATCTAAGACATGCCCGAGCTAGTCTCACCGATTACCGAAGCCTCCATCTTCATTGCGATCTCTAAGGCCTCTGCCTATGACGCAACCTTCTGCTGCATCAATGGTTTTCAGTTGTGGGGCAACAGCGCAGCAATAAACCATTCTTGGTGCTATTGCGGAGCTATAACAAAGCTCACTTGGTCCAACAATGTCTTAAATTTTTTGTCAAATTCCTAGACCATTTCAGTAGGTTTCTGCTTAATCTCTTTTAACTCTGTTATGCACTGGGACTCAGATTTCAATTTCTTAAACTCTGCTGCGAGCGCAGCCTTGATTTCTGCTAGGGTTCTCGGTTGTGCCTAAGAATATTTCATAAACCAATGCAATGCTCTGTCTCTGAAAGTAGTGATGAGATGCGCTCTCTTCACAACATCATCCTGAACTTGCTTTACACTCCATACGGACTCGCATAGAAACCAATGTTGATCAAGGTCTTCTCGACCCGTTCCTTTGAATATCAGTAGTTTTATGTCGTTATCTATCATTCTCCTTCTTGGTTGCGGAGCACCCTGAGTAGTGCTCTAATTCTGTGCGGGGTTTTGAGCAAAAAAAGTAAAGCGAATAGTCGAAATAGTGCTAGGGATATTACTCAACGGAATATTTTGAGACGGAATGGCCTAGGCACCCACTCCTGTGGTGTTACCAGTATTGATGTTCTGCGGAATGGGCTGCGCAACGCTTGTAGCGGGTGGGTTCTGAGATAGGGGAGGCGTGGTATTTACAACTAGCGTGTTCTGAGGTGTAATAGGGTGAATGGTAGCTAATGATGGTGCGGTCTGATTGGTAAGGTCACATGGGATTTCGATATCCACGCGGATTCCATGTCCTCCGGGATTCTTTTCTTTATTAAACTTATATCTATTTCCACTTCTCATATTAAGGGTTTCTTCATCAGAATCACTATATATACTTTCTACCATGACAGATTCAAAATTATTACTGCATTCTTAAAACACCTTTCTCAGCTAAAAGCATTTTAATGTATAGACTAAGATTGTTCAGGCACTTACCTCTTAATCCTTCAAAAAAGTATGCTTTAGCTTGGCTATAGGATTTTAGCTTATCTACAGCAAATTCTGTTACAAATCCTTCAAGTATGCTATCAACCTAGAAGTCAACTGCTCACGACAGTGAGCTGTCTATTGCTTTGAGCTGCGCCGTGAGCTCTGGAGTCCACTCTGTAGGTACTCCTCCTTGAAAATAGGTTTTCCTCTCTACGAGTCGTGATATCCACTCGTGCAGCTCGTTTCCAAACGAGGCCCAGAATATCTCGTGAATATCTTTCCACAAATATCTGTTCAACCACTCTACGTGAGATAGACGCGGGTGTATGTTCTCTTTCTTTGCAAAAGCTCTTTTGGTCTTATCACACCAATCCCATATCTCCTTCTTTTCAGGACGCCAATTGTCTGAACTGAACGGGAATTGATATTCTTTGTCACAGATTACTTTCCAAGAACACTATTGCATCCCTGAGTCTGAGCCGATCAACGTAACCATTTGTTTCTGTAGGTAACTGATCTAGAGGTTTCCACTGTAGACCCAGGTACTTTGCGGTTCAAGATACCAACAAAACCCTATTCACCGGCCCTTTCGGCAACAGACTGCGAGCAGCCTAAGGTCTCACCCGAGGCGAAGCTAAGGGGGTGGTTGCAGAATCAGGTTTCCATAACCTGGTGATGCGAGTGTCAAAGAGACGGATGGGCAGCGTGGTAACAAACTCTTGCTGCAGACAAAAGACTACGTGAAGTCTCTACTTCATGTCGGATACTTCGGCAAGTAGTGGTGCTTGCGCAACCAATGCATCCAAAGTCTGCGTGGTATGGGATACTTCTGGCATCACAACGATAAGCTATTAACAGCTTACCTCGCAGCACTCACAATGGGTCAGCGCATCAGCTAGACCGCGCATGCATTTCAGGACTTGATCGACTCCAATCAACCTTACTTAACGATCTTTCTTCGTTCAACAACGCTTAGGTTATTATCGTTATGGTATAAGCAAATGAATGAAATATACAATGTTGTGTGCTCCAACACTACGCTCAAATCCAGTGCTTAACTATGTGATTATCCAACAAATTCATGCATTCATTGACTTAGAAGTGCTAAATACTTAACATTCACCCACACATGTATTACTTAACATATTATTCCCATCATTCCTACGGCGAATACATATAAAAGCAATCACATAACAGATAATTGCAGCATTAAGCATCCATACTAAGCAATTGAATAGTTGCAAAACACAAAAAACAATCACACTACACAGAATTTAACATGGTTCACCCCTCGGATGGAAGCTACGTCCACAAGAACTACTGTTATATTGATATTTTTGGAAGGGTACATCACTTCTTAGTCTTCGTACTCAACTGCAGACTCTCTTCTCTCTGAGATAGGTCTCTGCACACTCAGCTGCAGAGCCTTTACACTAACTTTCAAGCTTAAAGATTCTAACAATGTTCAACAATGACCAAAATGAAGAGTAACCCTTCCCTTACAAAAATGCCTGTATTTATAGATCATGCCCATAGGTCATGTCTTTACAATCTGTAGGAAAAAACCCTTAGGTTTACAAAACTGTCATGGTTTCCCCCAAAATCGGACTTCTGGCACCTGGTAGCGAATATTCCATCGTGGTGGTCTTCCATGCTTGCTTCACGTCATTATTGGCCTTCCTGTTGGGTGCATGCCAACAGGTCGCTTTCACCCAGTTGTTCTTCCTCTAATGGTCTCATGCGACTAGTTCAGGTAATGGCATCTTTCGCATGTGTGACCAGTCTCTTTCTTCCCGATTTGCTCCTGCCCATCGCTTAGCAATCCTGGAGCATATTTACCAAAAATATACCGCCGACGGTCTAACCGGAACATGTGCAATCTTCCATCCAACATTCTGCTTTGTTGGATATCCCAAATACTGGACACTTCACAGCACTGCCTCCTTACAACGCTGATCTTCTCAGCTCTTCCGACGTTGCGCTGCATGCAACTTTGCAGCATCCCAAAAACTTACACAAAATTGTTTAAACTGAACTGCACTCAACTTTGCAGTTCCAAACTCCTTCTTGCTCAAAATTTCCCAAATTGGGCCAGGCCCAATAAGAAACCATCGAGATGAAGGGGGTGACCACCATCAACAAGAAGCAATGGAGTGACATTTAGGATGAGGGATTCTTAAAGTTCAAAAGTGTACCTTTGAAGGAGACCACTTTCTCAAGTCATGATCCAAAATCTAGACTATATGGACAATGGATGGGTCCAAAATATAGACTATGAGAATATCCCTTTTCACTAACATAAAATGGAATTAGCATTGCCATTAACTATGGAAAACCCCCTTAATGTTAAACATGTGCAAGTGGAGGAGAATGGAAATAGAAACTATGAAATCCCATAAAGTTGACAAAATCTAAGTTGGGACGAGGCGAGAAACTTGTCAATGATAACTTGAAAGAGAAAAGGGAGCAATTAAATAACCCAAGACAAACAACCTCACTTAAGGATACATTTCTTCAAACGCCTAGGCCTTCTAAATGAAAATTCTCTTGTGGAACATAAGGGGCAATAATGCACCTAAGAAACAAATCATTTTGAAAAACAAAACAAGAGTAGAAAAACTAGACTTAGTGTTTATTCAATAAACAAAATGCAAAATGTATAACATGCAGTATAAATTCACCAAAATGATATGGGGAGGATGCGATTGCTCGACTAGAGGATTGAGAGGATTTTCAAGAGTTATGGCAATGATGTAGGATCCCATAAACATGGATCTAGAAAACCAACTTACCACCTATTGATAGATGACTAGCGATTTATACTTTAGACTCAAGGGTAAAGGGCAATATAACTAATGTATATGGGTTCACTGATCCCTGGCAAATTCTAGATTAATGTTTGGAAATATTAAGTACAATTAAGGTCCTCCCCAATTAGGAACATTGAATCATTAGAGAATACATCCTGACCACAACAAAGTCCCTCTTTGAAAAGAAAGGATTAGTGTAAAGGTTGGATGCGGCAAGCTAGATTCTCCGGGACCTTTTAGAGTATTGATAATTTGTGGATGTATTTCCAAAGAATGCCATCTTCAATTGGAACAATTGGTGTGGAGGGTTGATTATAATATGCTCATCACGTGGCTTATGGAATGTCTCAATGAGACACTATTTTGTGGACTATAATGCTTATGAAATATGCCCATAATGGTAGGATGGACAAAGCTCAACAATGTTTAATAACATGCTTGAGAATAATGTTGTCTTGTGGAATGTTGTGATTTGGGATTGCATATAAAATGGGAAAATCAAGGAGGCTCACAAATTGTTTAAAAGAATGCTACAATGGAGATAAGCATTGTTTCAAGCATGGAGAGATCTTCTTACATTGGTCTTGTTGTTTCTTTATGTGGACCTAATAGATACTTGGAGTGGATTTGACATACCAGTTACAATTGCCAAACAGTGAGGGCATTCCATCATGGTACCTTTTAAGATTACCATCATAGTTTGGACATTGACCTTCATTTGTCAAAGACATGACTAGTGAGGAATTTGAGGGAGTAAAATAACATAATATATGATTAATGTGTCAAGGAAAATGGACAAATACAAGGCAAAAGCTGGCCATTTACAAGGTGGGAGGACACATTAATTAAACTCAAAACCTCACACATCCAAATATGCCATGTAAGTAAGGATAATTATTCTGCATCAACCTTACCTTAGGCCATTTTGTCTCTAGGGATCATGTGACATTAATAGGCCTATGTCCACCATACAAGCCCTATAAAGGTAATCTTTATCATGTAAGTGGAATATAGTGTTCATTTCAAGTTTAGCACTCTAAGGATGGCTCTCATGGCCTAGTCCATGTTCTAGGGTAAACATATAAAGTCCTAGGCCATAACATTTTCCTCAAGGGATCGGAGCCCACAAATGGGGCCCTAATCTATAATGTCATCTCTATGTGGGAAATATTTGGCTTACAAAAAAGAAATGACCATTTCAAGCTCTATGCGACCAAGAATGGTTATTATTGATTGGGCCATATTATCGAGTCAAAACATAACGTCTAAGGGTAAGAGGATCATGGGTCATGTGTGATGCCCTAGACCACCTCAAAGGCCCCATATACTACATAGGTAATATTTAGCCAATGAGTAAGATATGTTGACCATTTTGAGGTTTGGCACACCAAGTATGGATTTTAGTCCCTAGGCCATGGACCAAGGTTTTAGGGTACAAGGCCATATGAATTACCTTGGGGATCATGGTCCATGAATGGAGGCCTAGATTATAACACAAGGCCTACATGGGGAATCTTAGCCTATATGCGAGATATGTTCACCATTTTGAGGAAGGGAACGCCAGGGATGATTTTCAAGGCCCATGTTATGATATAAGGTTAAATAAGGGTCTTAGGTCATAACATTTTTCTCTAAGCTCATGGTCCATTTTCAAGCCCTCAAACCGCCACACATACCCTCCATAGGAAATCATTAGCCTACAAATGAGTTATGATAGACATTTTCCTCTTTCTAATACTAGACATGGTTCTCAATGCATATGTCATGGTTCAATGCTAAAATCCCTAGGCATACTCATGAGTTCAATGCCAAAAAACCGCCTCCAAAAGTTCAATTCTCATGAGTTTTAAGGGGGGTTCCAACAAAACCGCCTCCAAAATTTCAATTCTCATGACTTTTAGTGGGGGTTTTGACAAACAGCCCCCACAAGTTATGAGAATTGGGCTTTTAGGGGGGATTTTCAAACAACCTCCTCCAAAAGTTCAATTCTCATGACTTTTAAGGGGGGTTCCAAACAAACCACCTCCCAAAATTCAATTTGTTGATGTATATGTAACTTCGGAATGTATTTCATCTATGTATTTCATATATATTTATTGTACCCTTATAAGAGATGTGTGATTCCTCTATAAGGAAGTGTCGTCATGTGGATTGACAAGTGTTGCAAGTGTGTGTACTTGAAGATGGGTTATTAGACCACCATGTGTGGGGTCAGCCCTGAAATATATATTATATTGTGGATGTATCTAGATAGACAAGTCGGCCCCATAGTATAACTGGGCAAACAGGTTAGTATAAATAGAGATCGGGAGATCTCTATTTTGATTATTCAGAAAGTCACACTTCTCTCACTCAGAAAGTGGCGCACTAGTGAGGAGGAGGATCATCTGCTATGAGGAGACTATCTCAGTGTATTTTGGTTGTACTTTGGTTGAGCCATTGGTCTCTCTATCTCTGAGGAAGTTGTGGGGTTTTTCACCTTAGGGTTTTCCCCACGGAAACTCTATGTCTCTTGTCTCTCATGCTTTTGATTCTTGTGATGCTTGTCATGCTTATTTTGATTGTTATGCATTGATATACTGTATATGTTATTCTCTCAGTGAAGATCCTAGAGTATTGTGAATTAATGCTCAAAATTTAACATGGTATCAGAGCTAACCTGAGAAGAAGACATTTTACAGTGACGAAAACTTGAGTTTCTTGTTTATTGGGTTTCTCTTCACAGATTTTGGAAAAGAAGTATAGTAGATTGACTCTACTCATCAAGGAGAATCCATCTGTCCAATCAGAATTCAATTCTGAGCATTTTTACATTTGGCCCTAAAAATTAGGGTTTCCACAAAAATAGGAATTTTTGAAATCTGAAGACATAGCTGGAAGAGCCTTGCAAAAATCAAAGTTTAGAGCTTTAGATCGATATTTTTGGCTGGGTAGATCTCCAGGAAAATCAAACCCTAGTTCAGGGTTCTCCTAGTGAACCCGGGAGGACAAAAAGTCAAATCTAAAGGGTAACACTTTGCTTATCTCAAATTCTAAATGCACCATGCTGATCAGCTCATCAAGGTGCATCTTTCTATCCTTTCAGAAAGTTGAAATTCATATTTTGAATTTTTAGGGTTTTTTCGACAAACCCTAATCCGGGACCAGATCCAGTTTTCAGCATTTCAAGTGGTAATACCTAAATATTTTCTATTTCCATTTGAAGTACTCTTTAAAATGTCTCACCACACCAACCTTGAGGATAAGCTTTAAGGGGATGATAACTTCTGAGCTTGGAAGTATAGGATTGGGTTAATCCTCAAAGAGAATGAGTTGGACTCATATATAAAAGAAGACATCCCTATCCCAGAGGATGAAGAGGCTAAAGTATTGCATAAGAAGAACTTTGTCAAGGCAAAGAGAATCATTGTTGATTCTATCAAAGACCATCTCATACCCCATGTGTCTTCTCTAAAGACACCCAAAGAGATGTTTGACTCTTTGACCAAGCTATTTGAAGGGAAGAACATAAATCGGAAGATGACCCTGCGAAACCAATTGAAAGGAGTAAAGTTTCAGAATGGAGAAACCATTCAATATTATTTTTCAAGGGTCTCCCAGATCAAGGAACAACTATAAGTAGTGGATGAAATGGTGGAGAATGGTGAAGTTGTCATGACCACTCTGAATGGCTTACCTAGGTCATGGGACTCCTTCATTCAAGGAATCTATGCAAGAAAGAAGTTGATTTCCTTCAGTAGACTACGGGAAGAATGCTCACAAGAAGAAGCAAGGCTTGTGGCACGAGAAGAAAAGATGGGGAATGAAGATCAAGCTCTCATAGCTCACACCAAGAAAGGGAAGTCCAAGAGAGAGCCATCTCACTCCAAGAAATCTTCACATCACTTCAAAGAAAGAAGAATATGCTTCACCTGTAATGAGAAAGGACATATTGCCATAAATTGTCCCAAGAACAAGAAGGACAACAACAACTTCAATAAGAAGAAGAAGGGAAGCAAAAGAAGGTTTCATGCTCATGCTGCCGAGGATGATGAACCACCCAAGAACAAGGCTAGGGCAGAAAGTGATGATAGTAATGATGACTCATCAAGTGAAGAAGAGTATGTTCTGATCTCTACTCTCACAAGTACTATCTCCCATGGTTGTAATGATTGGTTAATTGACAGTGGGGCTTCCAAACACATGACTGGGTTTAAGGAATCTTTTGTGAACCTATCTGAACATCAATCACCCCATAAGGTGAAACTTGGGGATGATTATCAATACCCAATCAAAGGAAGTGGTGAAGCCTCCTACAACCTAGATTCTGGAAAATATTTGAAGATGAAAGAAGTCCTTTATGTACCTGGGTGAAAGAAGAACTTACTCTCCATCTCTGCATTGGATGCAAAAGGTATGAGGGTTGCATTTGTGGATGGCCAATTCCTAATGTGGCCAAAGGGAAAGACCATAGATGATGCAGTAGTGATTGGAGAGAAAGAGGGATGTTTGTATAAATTAAAGGGACAACCTGAACATGCCATGGTGCATGAATCCATGGAGCCAAGTGAACTTTGGCATGGAAGACTTGCTCATATGCACTATAGGGCACTTCCAATTGCAAGCAAGGCTGTAGAGGGTCTTCCTGAAATCAAGACCAAACATGAAAGTGTTTGCAAAGGATGTGCAAAAGGTAAGAACATTAAGAAGGCTTTCCCAAGCAGTGAAGGCAAGGCAAAGGATATCCTGGAAATCATCCACTCAGATGTATGTGGTCCTATGTCATCTAATTCTCTAAGTGGGTATGTTTACTATGTCTCATTTATTGATGACTTCTCTAGGAAGACTTGGGTATACTTCTTGAAGAACAAAGATGAGGTGTTTGATAAGTTTAAGGAATTCAAAACCTTGATGGAGAATCAAACTGACAAGAAGATCATAACATTCAGATCCAACAATGGTGGAGAATTCACCTCAGGTGACTTCAAGAAGCTTTACAGTGATTCAGGGATTAAGAGGGAGTTGATTGCTCCTTACAATCCACAACAAAATGGAGTTGCAGAAAGTAAGAACAGAACAATCATGGAAGCAGCAAGAGCAATGCTACATGACTAGGATCTACCTATGCATCTATGGGCAGAAGCAGCTAGAACAGTTGTATATGTGCAGAATAGAACACCCCACAAGATATTGGACCACAAGACACCAGAAGAGGTCTTTTCTGGTAAGAAACCTGAAGTCAGCCATCTCAGAATATTTGGTTGTCCAGTATTCACTCATGTCCCAAAGGAAAAGAGGACCAAACTAGATCGTTCAGGAAAGAAGGGTATCTTTGTGGGTTACAGTGAAAGCTCGAAGGGTTCAAGAAGATTGATGTCAGCAGGTATGTGACATTTGATGAAAACTCAGCATTCAGCAAATCAAGGAAGGCACCTATCGAAGTTTATGAAGAACCTAAGGAAACTAGATTTCAAGACACTACCATGACTGAAGCAATTCCAGAAGTTGCTCGTGAGTTTGAAGATCCGCAAGAACCTGTAGATCCACCCCATGAGGATAACTCTCACAAGAGGAAACCTGCATAGGCTAGAGAGCTCATTCAAGATGCAAAAAGATTTGGCATTCCAGAAGAAGAACACAAAGCAAAGAAGAGAACCAGATCACATACCAGCTATGTTGCTTTACTCTGTGATATTATGAACAAAGAACCTTCCAGTTATGAAGAAGCAGTGGAAAAGAAAGAATGGAAGGATGCCATGGTTGAGGAATACCAATCAATAATGAAGAATGATGTTTGGGATGTTGTCCCAAGACCTAAAGAGAAGTCTGTTGTGACTTCCAAATGGATCTACAAAATCAAGCATGTTGCAGATGGCAGTGTAGAGAAATACAAAGCAAGATTCGTAGCTCGTGGCTTCTCTCAGAAAGAGGGAATAGATTATGAAGAAACCTTTGCACCTTTAGCCATGTATACTTCCATCAGAACAGTACTTTCCCTGGCTGCAGCAATGAAATGGAAAATACACCAGATGGATGTCAAGGCCGCCTTCTTGAATGGTGTAGTTGAAGAAGAAGTATATGTGGAGCAGCCACTCGGTTTCGAAATACATGATAGGGAGTCATATGTGTGCAAATTGAAGAAAACCTTGTATGGCTTGAAGCAAGCTCCCAGAACTTGGTATGGTAGGATGGACAGTTTCCTATCTAGTTTGGGCTTTACCAAGAGTAAAGCGGATTCCAACCTTTACTACAAGGTTGAAGAAGGGAATCCTATGATTCTACTCTTGTATTCGGATGACTTATTTGTAACAGGAGATGACAGATTGATTGCAGATACTAAGAGGAAGCTTGCTGCTGAGTTCGATATGAAAGATTTGGGAATAATGCATTATTTCCTAGGTATGGAGGTGTGGTAGAGTGCAGGTGGGATCTTCCTTGGTCAAGGAAAGTAGATATCCTGAAGAGATTCGGGATGATGGATTGCAAGGCCATGGCCACACCTATGGCATCGAATCTAAAGCTTCTATGTGATGCTTCATCTGAGCCCGTTGATGTCTCTATGTATCGTCAGATGATTGGGTCCTTGATGTACTTGACGAACACGAGACCAGATATTTGCTTTGCTGTTAACACATTGAGCCAGTTCCTGACGGATCCGAGGAGTGTTCACCTGGTTACAGTAAAGCATGTTCTGAGGTACCTGAAGGGTACAGTGGATTATGGGCTCAAGTATGAAGCGAATCAAAAGTTTAACCTACAGGGTTATGTTGATTCAGATTGGGCTGGCAGTGCTGCAAATAGGAAGAGCACATCTGGATGTTGCTTCAGTATGGGATCAGGTGTGATCTCTTGGTTTAGCAGGAAACAGTCCTGTGTAGCACTGAGTACAGCTGAGGCAGAGTATGTTGCAGCCTGTTCAGCTAGTTGTGAGGAAGTATGGCTACGGAAGCTACTTTCTGAGTTATTTGATCTCCCATTGGATGCTACTGGTATCTTCTACGATAACCAAAGTTGTGTGAAGCTGTCTGAGAACCCAGTGTTTCATGACAGGTCGAAACACATAGAGATCAAATATCACTATATCAGGGATATGGTGCAGAGAGGAGCTGTGAAGCTCGTGTATGTTGCGACGGACGAGCAGATTGCAGATGTGTTGACGAAGCCACTAGCCAGGGTGAAGTTCGAGTACTTTAGGGAGAGGCTTGATGTTCTTCAGATCGAGGACACTTCGAGGAAGAAGTGATGGACACATTTGCTGAAGCCATTCCAAGCATGTTGGAAGGAGGATCCTTCACATGGCTGTGGATGTAAGCATTGGATGATGAGCATCAGGATGATGTTCTAGTTTCTGCTGTGTATGATCAGTTGGATCATTTATATGTATATGTATGTATGCATCATGTTGGATGTTGGATATGATCAGTTGGATCATTTATATGTATGTATGCATCATGTTGGATGTTGGATATGATCGGTTGGATCATTTATATGTATGTACACATCATGTTGGATGGTGGATATGATCGGTTGGATCATTTGTATGTATTTTGTATATGCATCATGTTGGATGCTTGGACCATGTATCTGTATATGTATCAGGTGGATACATTGTATGATCAGGTAGATCATGTATATTGATATGTATCAGGTATGATCAGGTAGATCATGTATGTTGATGGATACATTGTGTGTTTCATGTATCTATCTATCAGGTGGATACACTATGTATGATGATATGTATCAGGTAGATACTTGGTGTGCATCAGATGGATGCATTGTATGATCAGGGTGATCATGGATGACAAGCTTCTCCAGATGACATGCAATAGGATGTTGTAGTGATGATGATCAGGATGATCATGTGTACATTAGGATGATGTATGGTGAGTATCAGATGATACTTTGTGGCCGTGGATCAGGTTGTGCAGATGAGCATGTCTGGGAGATCCTATAGGTCGGAGTTGCGTACCCATAATAGCCTGGGATGCTCTTTCAAGACATTGCTCTGGGAGGACATGTAATTTGTGCCCTGGGAGATCTTCAGGTCATAGTTGTGTACCCATAACATCATGAGATGCTCTTGCAAGGTTTTGTCCTATGGCATGTAATTTGCTCCTGGGAGATCTGGATAGGATGAAAAAGGCCTCAGATGCTTCAGCCAGGTTTTGCCATGACCACATGTAATTTGCTCCTGGGAGATATGGACAGGATGAAAAAGGCCTCAGATGATTCAGCCAGGTTTTGTGGTGGACCACATGTAATTTGCTTCTGGGAGATTTGGACAAGATGAAAAAGGCCTCAGATGCTTCGGCCAGGTTTTGTGGTGAGATCACATGTAATGTGCTCCTGGGAGATCCGACAGGTAGAGCTGTGTGCTCGTAACAGCCTGGGATGCTTCAGCCAGGTTTTGTGATGGGTCACATGTAATGTGCTCCTGGGAGTTCTGACAGGTAGAGCTATGTGCTCGTAATATCCTGGGATGCTACAACTAGGTTTTGTGACGCACGTAATAAGTCTTGAGGATTCCACAGTATGGCCAGTGATGATGAAGACCTGCAGGTGGTGGGCCTACATCCAGTATGAAAAAGGACTAGCTCTATAGAACTTCCTATGACGAGTAGAGTCAGATATTGGTTGAGATAGCAGCAGCAGTGACGATGATGATGACGATGCATCGATGACGATGATCCCGGGAAGAAGACTTGTATAGCAGAACTATGTCGAGAAATACCTTCCTAGTTAATAGGGAGTGTTGATGTATATGTAACTTCGGAATGTATTTCATCTATGTATTTCATATATATTTATTGTACCCTTATAAGAGATGTGTTATTCCTCTATAAGGAAGTGTCATCATGTGGATTGACAAGTGTTGCAAGTGTGTGTACTTGCCAATGGGTTATTAGACCACCATGTGTGGGGTCGGCCCTAAAATATATATTATATTGTGGATGTATCTAGATAGACAAGTCGGACCCATAGTGTAACTGGGAAAACAAGTTAGTATAAATAGAGATCGAGAGATCTCTGTTTTGATCATTCAAAAAGTCACACTTCTCTCACTCAAAAAGTGGCGCACTAGTGAGGAGGAGGATCATCTACTACTAGGAGACTATCTCAGTGTATTTTGGTTGTACATTGGTCGAGCCATTGCCCTCTCTATCTCTGAGGAAGTTGTGGGGTTTTTCACCTTAGGGTTTTCCCCACGGAAACTCTATGTCTCTTGTCTCTCATGCTTTTGATTCTTGTGATGCTTGTCATGCTTATTGTGATTGTTATGCATTTATATACTGTATATGTTATTCTCTCAATGAATATCCTAGATTATTGTGAATTAATGCTCAAAATTTAACACAATTCTGATGACTTTTAGGGGGGGTTTGACAAACTGCCCGCAAAAGTTATGAGAATTGGGCTTTTAGGGGGTGGTTTGAAACAACCTCCTCCAAAAGTTCAATTCTCATGACTTTTTGACTTTTAAGGAGAGTTCCAAAAAAAACGCCTCCAAAAGTTCAATTCTCATAACTTTTAGGGGGGATCTTGACAAACCGCCCCCAAACGTTATGAGAATTGGGCTTTTAGGGGGGGTTTCCAAAATCTGCCCCCAAAAGTCAAATTTCAGGACTTTTGGGGGCGGATTTAAAAAAACCGCCCCCAAAAGTCCAATTTCCATGACTTTTAGGGGCGGTTTTAAAAGACCGCCTCCAAAGGTCTAAAAAAAAATTAGTGGGGGTTTTACCAAGACCCCCGTAAGCCAAAACATCCCCTAAAGGGCTATTTTGTTGTAGTGATTATTGATAATGGGAAAACCATAACGGTCCTTGTCGTGTTTTCTTATGTTCATAGATCACTTCAACTAAATCCCTAAATACTTTTTAGGGAGCTATCCTCTACCAGAATGTACTATCAAACCATGTTAAATTGAGAAACTGGCCAACCTTAATCTATTGTAATTCTTTGACATGAGGTCACTCTGGGCCTACAACCATCTATGTCAAAGTGTAATGTTAGCCACAGTTAGCAAATATCCATAGAGTAACATGGTTTAATATGATCCATGTAAGCTAACTAAACAATGTGAATAAGAAAATTGAAGCTCATCCTTCAACAATGCATCAACAGTCCAATTCGTTTGTTGATCCTCAGCAAAGTCCTCCTGCAAGTTTCCACACACAAAGCTAATTTCTTTTTTACCAAATGCTTAGTAGCGAGGTAGTCTTTGGATTTTGTGAAAGGTTGTGTTGAATATTGTGCCCAATTAAAGGTTTTATTGGTGCTTGTTATCCCACACATGAAGCATTGTTTTTAGGAAAGGATGTTTTAAAATAGTTCACCTAATGATTACCTATAAGTGATTCTCCCAAACCTGAATTACAGGCTAATGGTTTTTGTAACTGCCTTTGATTTTCCCAAACCTGAATTACAAGCTAATGGTTTTTTGTAACTAACTTGGATTCTCCCAATCCTGAATTATAGGCTAATGGTTTTTGTAACTGGCTTGGATTCTCCCAAACCTAAATTACAGGCTAATGGTTTTTGTAACTAACTTGGATTCTCCCAAACCTGAATTACAAGCTAATGGTTTTTGTAACCGACTTGCAATAGTAGCCAATGCATTGTTCAACTAACCAGGAAAATAAACAATCTTTTCATTTGAAATTGAATGCAGCTCCAATGGTTGCAAAGTTGCATCCTCAACATTACTAACTGTAGGATTACAAACAAAGGGATCTAAATGTGTACCATTTGTGAACCAATTTAAAATGTTGGCATTTAAATGTTTCTTAGTACCTGGTACAAGAGGTGAGCTATATCTCATCACTTCCATTTGTTGTATTGGGATACTTGTATGCACAACTTAGATAGACCATTCATGCAATGAAAATCCATACAACCAAACTGGTCACTTAAACATTGCTTTCTACTTGCCATTAGCTATTGGAGATGTTGTTGATATATAGAATATATATTTACCTACTGAAACGGTTGCTTCCATTGAAGTTCTTACAACTGCTCCTATAAAAAAAATTATTTTTCCTTATCTTTGGGTTATCTACTGGATCATGTTGCTTCACAATAGCTCCATGAATGCCTGAAATCATATCAGCAGAATATTCAATGTTTTCCAACCCTTCAGAACTACTCCCTCTTTGATTAGGTATTTGACCTATAATATGTTCCCACAATCCATTACTAACACCAAATATTCTTGAACTAAGATGGTGCACATCAGATATCGGAACGACACCAGTAGATGTTGATTGATTTGATTTACATCGAATGAAAGGAGGCCCATCATTCAACAACCCATCCAAATTTGGTAGTTGGTTGTTTGATTGGATTTGGTTGACGATTTAAACATGCTTAGCAGGACCTACATAATATAAATAGTTACATAATTTATATTAGAGATTATGAAAGATTATCATTATAAAGTTTTAAATACTTATATAATAGGAATCATAAATATGAAACTAAGTGTAATTGTAAATTATAGGAATTAAATTTAAATGGATTATTAAATGTTATAAATATTAAGAGATACTTAAGCCACTACACAGTAGCATAAGTAGTTATAAATATTATAAAAATTATAATATATAGATTAGGGTTTTAAATAAGATCAAAACATATTTTGAAATTGAAAATCCTTCTTCGAATTGTGCTATTTCATCAGATCTCGGATGGGACTTAAAGATGTCTCTGAGGAGACCAGATAGTAAGAGACCCTTCAGAAACAATTGCGGTATCACACCTCCATGACGATAGAAGGTAAGTCGGAGGTCGAAGGTAGATTCATTATAGTACCGGACAACTGTTTTATGGGCTATGATTGGTGGTAATGTTGATGAATTGGGAATCAACAACAAGTGAAACATATGTAACGATTGTCATGGCATCCAATTTAGGTAGGAATGTGTGTTCCGTAGGGGTGAGTGTTGTAGGAACTTATGTTCCATAGAGGTAAGCGTCTTTCGAGTGCCGTAGTTATAAAAATTATAATATATAGATCAGGGTTATAAGTATGATGGTATACAAATCTATTAGATATAGAAATTTTTAGTTTAAAAAGATGATCAAGATAGAAATTATTTTAGTTTAAAAAGATGTAAATATTAAGATAGAAATTTATATTTATTATGTCAAAACTTAACATCGTTATTATTTTATAGACAACACTTATGCTAAAAATTGTATTTTAGATGTTTTTAAATATTTTATGTTTTTTTATAGTATGTAAGATATGTCTAATTAGACACATAACATCATCTCATACCTTGCCATCACTATGTGTTGAGATTATTATTACATTCATAATGTTATATTGAAACATTTGTGTATTATACACACACACATTCTCAAGATATCTAATCATGGCATGATAAGTATTTGTTTTTTAAAGATAGGTTATGATTGACATGTTTGAATATTTGGGTATCACATTGATATGATAACATGAATATTTTGTGATGACATGCAGTATTTCATGATATGTTGATTCTTATGATAGCATGTAGTACATAGCTAGTGGATATTCTCTAATTCATAAAGATTTGATGCAGTAAAATGGATTTGATTACATGTGGTTTATGTTTTTATATGATGACATATGTTCTTATAGTGATGATCATGTTATTATAATGTGATTTTCCATGATAGCTTGGTAGAATTGCTTAATACTCATAATGATATGGTATGTTGACCATGTTATTATGAGATGGATGTCATACATAATTATATTCATCATACTTCATGAGTACCATTTAGTTTTATGTTAATGATTACCATTGTATGATGGCAAGAGGTAACAAGAAAATGTTTACTATTCATGGTATTATTATGGATATAATGGTGTATGATGAAATCATGTTCTTTTGATGCAATGTGAATAATGATATATGTATAATGCATTGGTTGCATATTGTGAGGTAGTGATTGGTAGGAAATCCACCCTTGGGCCTAGAAGGCTAGTTCATTTAATGATTTCGTGGAATCCCATAACCACGAATGAGAATTCTTAAAAATATCATCTTAGGGGATGGGGAGAACTCAACCAATAAACATGTGCCAGTATTTCTTTTAACTTTCAAGAATTCTGGAAGTCCATGGCTAGAGTTATACTTGTCGATGGGAGGTATATGGGGAGGGACTTCTGATGCCAGGGGTTGGATGCCAGTGAAATTTGTGCAGGAATTTTTAGGTTAGACTTTTGAGATTTCTAGGGTACACTAGGGTAGTGTAACAGCAACCAGACGCCTAGCCTAACTCAGGTGATCCCTTTAAGGTCGACAAAACTGGAAGGGTGGGGTGGACAAGGGTGCAGTGACTTCCAATGCCTATTGTATGATCCATGAACATGTTACATTAGAGGGCCCATGCCATGGTGAGCAGGACCATCCGTAGTTTGATGTGGAGGGTTATGGAGGTTGATCAGATGCTATGATTCTCAAGGAGAGGGTCTATAAGGGAGGAAGTAAACCATATAAAAAGATAATCATGATACCTAATAATTTGAAATAACTAATACAAATTCCATGATGCATAATGGTATGAATTGATTGTGTATTAGGAATCTAATGAGAATAATCAAGAGTGTATAGTAATATAGGTTATTGTATATGTTATTATTACATAACTAAGAATTACTCGTATTGGCCACATGAGTAACTCTCACCTATGTAAAATTACTAGTTACTTAGGTGCATGATGCTTGAGAATATTAGATACTACCTAAGTATAATTTAACTTCGAAACAAAGTTTCCTGAAGGAGGGAAGTATATAACAACCCAAAAATACTATTAATCTAACTATAAATAAAAACATAGTAAAACTAAATTAAATATTTAATTAGATATTAAATAAATATTTGTTACCACCAATAATAGGATATCTATGACTAATAATATTAAAATAATAAATAATCCCCCTGGGGTGTAGACCAATTGGAAACCGCAAGTTGTAAATACTACGGAGGTCATAGGTTCAAACCTCAACTTACACATGGCCCATAGTTGGGGTCTCTTTGGGTTTACCAGAGGTTATAGTGGTAGTGAACAAGATTCACCCTGTGCCACATGAGCATGATACTATCCCAACACCGCTATAATATTCCAACATTCAAGCCCCCCAGGGTGTAGACCAATTGGAAACCACAAGTTGTAAAGAATACGGAGGTCATAGGTTCAAACCTCGAATTACCCGTGGCCCATGGTTGGGATCTCTATGGGTCCACTAGAAGGTTATAGTTGTAGTGGACAAGATTCATCCCCATGTCATGCAAGTGCAATATTGTCCCAACTCCCCTATAATCATCCAATAAAAAGGCTCTCAAGGGTGTAGCTCAACTGGAAATTCACTTAGAAATGAGATGATATGTTGTAATAGAGGTCATGAGTTCAAAAAACCTCGATTTACCCATTCCCCATGCTTGTGGGTTGTGTGGTGTAAGAAAAACAGGATCGCAGAGCAATAACAATAAACAGAAATGCAAATAGAATCACACATACACATTACAAGAGAGACACAGATATATCGTGGTTCAGCCAAGATGGGCTACGTCCACACTGAAATTTCCAATCCTTATTATTATACCGTCCAACAAGGTGAAGGGATACAACCTGCAACACAGCCGCTGCACTTCCTCTTCATTGTATCACAGTCTCTCTTCACGATCTCAGAGATCTTTACAATGCATAAAACCTAATACATCAACACCAGCCATATTACAATGTCTTTCTTATAAAGGGGAAATACAATGGGAAAATACCATGGGTTACCCAAAACCATGGGCCTGAAATCTATTGGAAAAATAGCCCAAAAATTTCCCTCGAGGGCTATGCCCCCAGACCCCCTGGGGATCGTTCTGGTATCATAACCAAACCTGTGGTACAAACACGACTGAATAATAATATCTCTGAATCTAGAGATCAGGCTCCACAACCAACATGTGGGTGCACTAGGGATATATTGGTAGCGATCAGGATTGGACCCCTGAACCCTATGTCATGCAATTACTATCCACATCCCAGTTGTCAATTACTTTAGTACAATATATATGTGTGTGTGTGTGTGTGTGTGTAGAGAGAGAGAGAGAGAGAGGATCGCAGAACAATAACATAAAATAAGATGCAAAAATAAAACACATGGACACATTGTACAAGAGAGACACGGATATACATGGTTCACCCAATATGAGCTATGTCCATAGAGAAATCGTCAATCCTTTTATTATATCATCCATCAAATGAAGGGATACAACCCGCATCACATCTGTTGCAATTTCCTCTTCACTCTCTCATAGTCTCTCTCCCACAATCACAAATATATTTTCACAATGTTATAGTACAATACACAGTCATATTACAATGCCTTCCTTTTAAAGAGGGATTACCGTGGGAAAATACCATGGGCCTGTAAATCACCCATTATTGACCAAGTCATGAGTATGAAATTACAACATTTTACAAGGTTTTTTTTTGTTGCTACGAGGGTGTTTATTGTTTGAATGGAACTCTGGTTGTCGTTGTACAACCTTCTATTCTCTTGCTTCTTACCCAATTTAGAACCTTTGTAGCCAAATATTCTCTTTACTAGCCTCTATAGAGGCAACATATTATGTTTCTTTTGTTGAAAGTGCAATAACATTTTGCAGTTTCGAAATCCAACTTACTGGTGTTCCACCTACAGTAAAAACATACCATGTGGTGCTTCTCCTGCTATCTTTATCACCCACCATATATGCATCAACATATCTCTGTAGAACAGTGTTTGAACCTCTAAAACATAATGCATGAGTAGTAGTCCCTCTCAAATACCTGAGAATCCACTTTACTTCCTTCCAATGTTCTTTACCTGGATTGTTCATATACCTGCTCACAACTCGCACTGCATGTGCAATATCTAGTCTTGTGCACATCATGGCATACATCAAGCTGTCAAATGCTAATGAATAACGGACTTTGTACATGTATTATATTTCCTCTTATGTCTTGGGACACATATCCTTACTTAGTTTGAAATGGTTGACCAATGGTGTACTAACTAGTTTTGCATCCTGCATTCTAAACCTCTCCAACACCTTTTATGTGTACTCACCTTGAGAAAATGTCAATTTAAGATTTTTCCTATATTTAGTTATTTTCATACCAAGGATTTTCTTTGCAACACTCAAATCCTTCATCACAAATGAATTAGATAATTTCCTTTTGAGCACATTTATATCTTGCATGTTAGACCCTACAACCATTTGAGCAAATTTGGGGTCGAAAATGGGCCTCATAAGAATAAGATCCACCTCGTAATAAAATGGGCCACATCATAAGAAAAAGAGGCATTTAATTCAAGAACCAATAGAATTTAAAGAAAAGGGTCAACCATAATGGTTGACACGGCATATTTGACATTAAAAAAACTACTTTTTTAATTCATATTTTCAGCATATCTCCTTGTTGTTTTACTCAAATTTTGAGTGGGAGCACTTGTTGGATGCGGAATTAAATTCCACATCCAACGAGTACCCACACTACATACTTTTGAGCTACCCCACCCCACGAAAAAAGAGAAATGCATCAAAAAAACATGTTACTTTGATGTATTTCTCATTTTTCATGGGTGGGGTAGCTCAAAAGTATGCAGTGTGGTATTCGTTGGATGAGGAATTTAATTCCGTATTCAAAAAGTTCTCCCACTCGAAATTTGGGTAAAATGACAAGGAGATATGTTGAAAACACGAAGAAGAAGAAAAGTTAGTTTTTTCTCTTTTCCTCCAAAATTCATAAATATTATTTAAGTAACACATTTTTTTGATGTATTTATCATTTTCCATGGGGTTAGGTAACTCAATAATGGGCAGTGTGGGTACTTGTTGGATGCGAAATTTAATTATGCATCCAACAAGTGCTTCTACTTGAAATTTGAGTAAAATGATAGGGAGATATATCGGGGAAAAAAAAGGTAGTTTTTTCCTCTTTTTCTCCAAAATTCATTAATATCATTTTATAATTTTAACTATTGTTTTATTATTTTTCTTAAGAGGCCCATTTTAGACCTCAAATTTTCTCTAATAAATCATGTCATCAACATACAATAACAATATAATATATCTTCCATTATCTAGCCTCTTGAAATAAACACAATGGTCAGAATGACATCTACTATAACCTTGTTCTCTCATAAAATTGTCAAATTTCAAATACCACTACCTTGGAGCATGCTTCAGGAATACAATCTCTTCTTCAATCTGCATACTAAATTCGTCTTTCCTTTGACCCCATACCCAAGTGGTTGTTGCATATAAATCTCTTCCTCCAAATCCCCATGGAGAAATGTTGTTTTTACATCTAATTGTTCAAGATGCAAATATTCTACTACCACTAGACTTAAAATAATTCTAATTGAAATCATTTTAACAACAACAGAAAATATTTCATCAAAATATATACTTTTCTTGTGTGCAAACCCCTTTACAACAAGTCTAGCCTTGTACCGCTTATTTCCTCCATCTTCTTCCTTCAACCTTTAAACCCATTTATTCTGCAATATTCTTTTACCTACAGGAAATTGAACCAAATCCTATGTCTTCTTTCTTACCAAGGAGTCCATATCTCCATTCATGCCTCTCTCCCACTTCTTTCTAGTTTCCACCTGCATTACATCTTCATAACATTCTAGTTCACCAGAATCAGTCATCAATAAATAATATAGTGAATGAGAGTATCGTTCAAAGAGTCTACTTAACCTTGTATATCTTCTTACACTTGCAGGAGTTTGAAGTACCTATTGTTGTTCTTCATTTTCAGACACCTTTGGAGTTTTATTTTCTTTGATTTCATCAAGCACTGTGTATTCTTTGTGTTCCTTTTCATGTTTATTTCCCTGCAACTGATCTTTATATATGACCTTTTCATTGAATACCACATCTCTACTCCTAAATATTTTTTGATATTCATAATCCCATAAGTGATAACCAAAATCATCAACCCTGTATCCAATAAAGTTACACTTCTTGGATTTAGCCTCAAGCTTTGTTCTATTTTCTTTATCAATATAGACAAATTCTTCACAACCAAATGCTCTCAGAAATGAGTAGTTTACCTTTTTACTTGTCTATGCCTCCTATGGAATGCCATCATCCAAGGAGCTTGAAAGCCCGCTATTTATTAAGTAAACAACATTATCTATAGCATCTTCCCAAAACTATAAGGGAAACCCTGCATGCAATCTCATACACCTTGCACGCTCCATGATTGTCATGTTCATCCTTTATGACACAACATTTTCTTATGGTGTTCCTGGAACTATCTTCTCTCTACGAATCCCATGGTATGAATAGTAACTCTCAAACTTGTTTCCTTAATATTCACCTCCATTATCATATATGAGACACTTCAACATTTTTCCTTTCACATTCTCAACCAAAGCTTTCCATTTCTTAAAAGTAGCAAAAACATCATATTTTTGTCGAATACAATAAACACAAGTTTTTCTAGTTGCATCATCAATAAAAGTACCATAATAACGAGAGCCACAAGAGATTGTACCTGAGTTAGTCCCCATACATCTGTATGCACAACTCTAACTTTTCACTCTTCTTTTGCTTCCCAACCCTGAGAAATATGACTCTCTTCTGTTTTCCATAAACACAGTTCTCACAGAATTCCAAACTAACCTGCTTCAAATATGGTAGCAACTTCCTTGAATGGAGAATATGCATCCCCTTCTCACTCATGTGGCCAAGACTATGATGTCATAATGTTGTATATGTTCCTCTAGAATCTAAAGACAGAGAACAGTCAATATTATGAAGACATAAATACAACGTACCTATCCAGTCTCATTTTGCTATCACTAGCAATCCTTTAGTGATATTCCACCATGTTTCTCCAAACATAGATAAACAACCAGCATCCCCTAACCACCTAGTTGAGATTAGATTTCTTTTCATAGCAAGAATATGGCTTACATATTTCAACAACCATTCATTTCCATTCTTTAACTTTATCCATAACTTACCCATTCTAACAATTTTACATGGTTCATCATCACCCAATAAAACATGTCCAAAATCAAATTGAACATAATCATAAAGAAATTTCCTATCGAGTGTACCATGATATGAAGCCATTGAATATACTACCCAATAATCACTAGTATTATCTAATGCAAGAAACAAATCATTTGTAACACGTCACCTGCTACATTTGCTTCATGAGTAGTCTCATGTTGTCCATCTCTTTTCTTCTTTAGAGATATACAGTCTTTTTCAGATGTTCTTTCTTCCCACACTTCCAGCACTCTATATTTCATAGTCTAAACTTGGATCTTCCCTTCCTACTCTTCCCACGATTACCTAGACTCTTTCCTCTTTCCCTTTGTCTTCACATGCTCTTCATAGCCAACACATTACTTGATGTATCACCTATGCTTTTCCTTCGCATTTTCTCACTAAAAATAACACCAACAACATCATCAAATTTCAGAGAGTTTGAACTAGATACAAAGTTACTTACAGCCATGACCAAGTCATTCCATATTTTTGGCGATTAGCATAAGATTAGAAGAGACCTAACCTAATCATCAAAGTTCACTCCTACAAAACTTATCTATATAGTAACCGCATTAAATTCATTTAAATGGTCAGCAACAAACCCACCTTTTGACATCTTCATATTAAATAAACGATTCATTAGAAATACCTTGTTGGAAGTTGAGGGTTTTTCATATATTTTATCCAAGGCATTCATCAGACCTTACATTGTATTTTATTTCGAAATATTGAAAGCCACCAATGAATCCATGCACAATTGTATTGTTCCGAGTGTCTTTCTATCAAGAACCTCCCATTCTTAGTCCTTCATAGACGTCGACTTACTTCATTTTCCTCGCAATGGTAGGAATAGATCCTTCTGATATATATAGTATTCCATCTGCATCTTCCGTAACTGGTAGTTTTTGGCATTAAATTTCTATACCCTCAACTTTCCTTCTTCTTCCATTGCTCCCACCCAAACCAGGAACATTCCTTTCCTGCGAGTTTATGCGCCAAATAGACCTTTGTCTCTTATACCAATTGTTAGAAAAACAAGATCGTGAAACAATAACATAAAATAAGATGCATAAATAAAACACATAGACACAATAAAAGAGAGACACCAATACACATGGTTCACTCAATATGAGCTACATCCACAGAGAAATTGCTAGTCCTTTTATTATATCGTTTAGCAAATGAAGAGATAGAACCCACAACACATCCGCTAAAATTTCTTCTTCACTCTCTCACAACCTCTCTCACACAATCACATAGACCTTTTTCAGAATGCTACATTACAATACACAATTGTATTACAATGCATTCCTTATAAAGAGGGATTACCATGGAAAAATACCACAGGATACCCAATACCATGGGCTTGTAAATCACCCATTATTGGCCAAGTCATAACTATGAAATTACAACACTTTACAAGGCATTTTTTCTAAAAAAAATTCTATGTGAGCATTGCCCCCGAACCCCAGCCAGGGGGAATCCCAAATTAGTCGCCCCCCGAACCCCCCATGGAGACTGTAGTGGGAGGGGAAAGCCCCCCACACCCCCCCGTCATGGGATGGGATCTAAACATAGTTGAAACATGACCTCTAAATCTAGAAGATCAGGCTCCACAACCAACACACACACACACACATATATATATCAAATTTGTTAATGAAAATATAATAAAATATACTTGGTTCAAATACCAAAGAAAAGAGAAGAAAATATATAAAAAGGAGGATTGGAGGAGAAGAGAATTTATTCTTCTTAGATATTGAAGGGAGATAGGAATGGTTATGGAAGATAAGAGAACAAATTTGGCTATGGTTTATTTCTTGGGGGATCGCGGGCTCTCAGTGTATCAATGAGGGGTTGTTTGGGTGGAAAGTCATCCCCCGCACATTGTTTTCCCTCATTAATTATGGATATCTAGAGGTAAAATATTCAATAACTCATTGTATTATGGGTACACTTCCTTCTTTGTTCTATTTAATTGTTGTGGTGATACATTATGTGTTAGATCTATTTGCTCATGAAATTGTTTTAGTTATTTGTTATGAAATATTCATTTTCTAATAATTTTTCTCCTTAAGGACCATTAGGGACTTTCATCATGAAGTTAACTAGGGCTCAAGGGCTCCTCATGCGCTGCATAGGAGATAAGGAGGAGACAAACAAGGATTGACTGAGACCAAATCCAATAAAAAATGACACCTCATTCAAGTTGCTCAAGGAGGGGAAATTAATGAAAAGGGAATATTCCCTTTCACCTACTTCCTAAAATCACTCAAACTTGTCTAAATTGTGCAAAAATCATGGGATTTTATCTCCAAGGGGTGCATTAGGCTAAATGAGGATGTCGAAATGTTGGGAATGTTATATTATTTGCATGTAAATCGACTATAAAATTTGATAGTTGACTGGTATTAGTCGACTAGGGTCAGAGGCAACAGACGGTGGAAATTTGGTCAACTGGAATAGTTGTATGGTCAAATCCAAATGACTAGTTGAGGGGAATCCAATGAAACGACCATAATCTCAATAGGAGATCAACCAAGGTTGAACTAGTTAATTCAACTGTAACATAATAAATGAAAGTGGTTAGTGTTGACACCTAAGGTTATCCTTTGGTCAATGCAAAATAAACAGTCTGATCGGAAGGTGTCAAACAACCCTACACAAGAGTTATCCTAATCCTCAATCGTTTGGTGTCACTGCTTCCGATAGATATAAGGCCTCTGTTGGCCACAAATAATGTTATGCTCCTTTGCGAGGAGAATTTAGGGTTAATAATATTCTAATTCTACTAAGTTAGTTTTAACCTAATTAAAAGGCACTTAAAACAAATATTAAAAATAAGTTAAATTAAACAAGGAAACCAGTCTAATGGGTAAAATCTCTCTTATTAGATTTGTTGATTATATTGAAGTGCATTGAGAATGATCAAAATAAATTATTTACATTTCTAGGACAAATTGATTGTTTGTAAATAAATGAAAACACCATTAAATTATGAAAATACTTTATAAATGCGGAATCAAATATAGAGAAATTTTCTAGTTAATTAAAATGCAATAATTTGAGCCCTAAACTATTCCAAGATGTCAATTACAGATCTATTATAGAGGTAATCATCATAAAGAAAGATATTTGAAAATATCCAAAATACCCTGCTCATGACAACTAAAACCAGTCAATGCATACACGCATTGTTACTAATTAACTTCTGTAATAATAAAATTTATTCACAATAACTAATATGTTAGTAGACAACAATTTAAAAATAAGGAAACAGTCTCAAGAAAATTGAGAAAAGTCAAACTTATATTAAGCAAAGAAACATGTACATAACCATCTCCGTCTTTCATTAATAGGCTTGCAAGTCATTACATAACTTGTTCCAAAAGACACAAAAAGTTCATTACAGTCTGGTATGATGGCATTCCACCAGAGGTCCCTCCCCCTCTTTCCTATGATTGATGGAAAATAAATACAACAAAGCGGATGAAGCAGATCCACACAAAGAGGGAAGATCTCCTAAACCTAATAAATTCTAACTACAATAATTAGGATTAGTGAGATAATCCTTCCACTTGGCATAAACTTCCCATATTTCTATAACATTGGGATAATTAGCATGCTCCAACTGTACATTAGCCTTGCATAGATAGGATCTGACCTCCTTGCTTTGGATTTCTGACCAACTGTCTAAGAATCCTTGCAAGGTAGATATCAAATAAATCGGAGTAGACATAAATGATCTGAAAACAAAAATATCAATTTGAGTAGTGTCTCGGATTAGGTTCACTGACTAATCTCATTGATTGTCCACTTCAGCAATCCATAGATTAGTTGGCACTAAATGAGACATCTCGGAAAAAGAAGACATGCCGAGGGTTTCCATGTAACCATCAGTCAACATCCATTGCCTTGCACAAATTTTCTGCCCCTTCTCAATCATGTGCAAAAATTCTTCGTAGACCAATTGCCATGGCTTAATAGTTATGTGAGTTCTCATAAGCTTTAGTGAATCCAAGTGATTAATAGTTTGAGGGGCATTCTTTAAATGAACTTTCGATTCATAGAGTTATCCATAGGATATATGATCCTTCTTTCTCTTATCCACATGGTCTACCCAAAGGTTTGATAGATGTTCAAAGGAGTTGAATTCATCCTGCACTTCATTCAAACCTTGAAAAAACAGGGTCTGCGTCTGCCTCAAACTTTCATTGGTAGTAGTAGCTTCATATTTAAACTCTTGCACTGTCAATTTGAAAAAGGAAGAGGATGCATTCTAAGCCTTGCATTGTTCCATCTACAACTTAATATCTACGAGGCTAGTTGCTTGCTCAATCGCTTTATTCTCAGTTATCGCTTTTTGTTGTGAAAGTTGTTGAATCTAATCCTATAAACTATGCAAATGCAACTGATGTTGATCTTTGAAATTTTCAATCTACTTGATGAAATTATCCTGGAGAGAATCCTTTTATGCTTGTAACACATAATTTTTTTCTTTTTCTTCATCAAGCATATTGGTTAGAGTAGAGACAGAGTCATAATTTTCCCTAGCAAAGGCTCCCATAGCTGCAGCAGTCTCTATAGATTCTCTTTTTGGATCATCGGTTTCATGTTTCCATATAACTTGATTTCTTATTGGCCAACCCACACTTCTCCTTCCCTGGTTCTCTATAGCTTTTCCTAAGCACAATCGTTTGTCTTTTGTTGAAGCAATAATATCCAAGCACAACTACAACATCTTCTCCAAAGTCAGATAAATCTTCAACTATGGAAGCCAAAAGTTTTGCAATGTTGGAAATAAGCGATGGATGACAGAGAGTGGTGGCGGATACCTAATATGGGTCTTAAGGCATTGATGAAATGGCTTGGATAGTGGTAATTATAGGAAAATTTTGTATTGGGGGCTCAGTAGGATGGGTAGAAGGGGACTCCACTTCATACTGTAGAAGGGTGCTAGAAATATTTCCTTTATCCGGTTGAGTATCTTGTTGAATGGTTGAATGGTTTTAGGTTGTTGTGAGGCTAGTGGATCAACCAAAGTGTCTACCACATTCTTAGTGATTAGTGGAGTGGAATGATTGGGAGGCTATGTAACTAAATCGAGAGGATTGGTGGGAGAAGGTGAGTGTTGTGGTGAATCATGAGTAGACTGAGTGATAGGGTCTTTAACGAAAGCAATTTATAAGAAATTACTATCTGGAGAGGAGTGATGGTTAGGGATAATTGAAGTACCAATAATAGTCTCAACATTTCCCATAGAAGATGGTTGAATATGTTCTTGGACTACTGGGGTTGAATGAATTAACTCTATAGGTTTTTCCTTCTCCAAATCAATAAAATGATTAGAGGATTGTTGTGAGGGAGGTTTAATAAATGGTTTTGTTTCATCCTCAATATTTATAGAGACTATAGATACTAACTTAGGAATGGAAACAGTGAGTATGGATAGATTCAAAACAAGGGACAAATTTACCTTGAAGAGATTGTGTTTGTTGGATCAAGGCATTGAGATTATGGATAGCGGTGGAGGATTGGATAGGTAATATAGGTTTTTTTCCATGCTTATTGTCTAACAATTTTTTTGTTTTGGACTTAGGTGGAGCTAGGATTAGCACTATGGATTTATTGGCTGCTTCCATTTTCTCCTTAGTAGCTTCTTGTTGTTGTTGAAAAAGCATGTTTCTTTCCTCAATCACCTTCACCTTTTTTTATTTCTAAGCTTCATGTACGAGGATCATCTGATATGCATTAGTTACCCTACTCAAAACTTTTTCAAAACTAGATGCACCCCGATACAAGAGTCATCAGGTTGTTCCTCATGCACATATAAGTTTTTTAAATGTTCCTGCACAAAATGATCTACTATAAACCCCTTTGGGTCATGCATCCTCTTCACTGCAAACCCTAACTTCAAATGATTCAACTCTTTTGCTAGGATGGATCCATGAGATGATTTTTTGGATAACTAGATATCCAATATATGAAGGAAATTTGGGCCATGCTCTTCTTTTCTGGGAATGGAATTGGCTGTGGTCTCCATCAAAGACAATTTGAAAAGCTACTTCTCCAAGAACCAATATTTCGAGGACAAACCTGGGTAACAGGTGTACTAATTTGCTACCCCATATCTTGACATAGGTAAAGAAATCTCTAGCATACTAGTCACCCATAGGTGCTACCAAAGAAATCGCATCTTATGAAATCCTAGGAACATTCTTCTTGAAAATAATGAAACAAACAGCATTGAGGAAGTTATCACATATATCATAAATGTAGGGTTTATAATTGTCCTCCCACATAATTGAACAGTAGATATGGATTGGGGTTTTTTCTCTAGTCTGGCGCCAGTTCATGGAAGGATAAGAAAAGGAGGCACACATGATGTCCACCGGGTCTGTCGATAAGTAAAATTTGGGATTCTTGGTAGTTGGAGCATTATGTGCTTGAGCAAGTGCATTACTGAGGGTTATGAAAAAAATTTGTGCTCAATTAAATATCTACCCAGTAGTTTCAATGTGATGAGCCAATGGGGGGCATTCCAATTTAAAATATGAGCAATTATCCGCACCATAAAACCTACAAAACATAGCTGCAAGCAATTTATAAGGTTCTCTAAGCAGGAAAATTGGGTACTTCCTATTACGTCTTAGTATAAAGTTGTCAGGATTGGCCATCCATGTTTTAACAAGAACTTATGTTTCATATTTATCCCTATACGCTATTATGAAGTCCTACATCCAATGCTTTTGTGGATCTTCATTACATAGATTCTTGAAAATGTATTCGGCTTGAAAGAAGCATATACATCCTAGTTGGATTCTCTGAAGGTACTAGTTGGGATGTCGACATAATAGATCATCCATTTGACCATGTCTGTGTAAGGCATAATAGCAGGGCATGTAGAAATGGCATGGAATTGGGACCTACTCATGTTTTGATAAATGGGAGCCTCACCCTTAAACTCTGAGAAATCATCATTGTCGGAAATGTTGTAAATCCTGGCCCAGTCTAGACAAAGTGTATCAGATACCCATGCATTAGTGTCCAAGTAAATGCCAAAGTTGGGGTATTTTAGTTTTAATTCTTCCACTGCTGCCTTCGATCTAGTTCTCTTGGGCATGGCATGTAGATTTAATCATGCAATGCATCATACAACAACATAAGCTACTTTAATTATGAAAAATTAAGACAAAAGTGAAGAAGCATAAAATACTTGGGATAAACTTGAAACAACACCGCAGAAATCAAATGCAATATTTGTGCTAAAAGCATAAATTGGTAGTATTCGTAATAGCGAAGCTGGTTTCAAAACTTGACTAAGTGCATGTTCCATTAAGATCAAATTTGATTAATATTTATTATGAAAAGCTAGTCAAAGATTGGTGGTTAAATAATCATTAGCCATTAGTTGCATTAAATTTTACTAGTTCTTCAAGGTGTTTTGGTGTGTGCAATGAGAATATCAACTTTCGATTGAAACATAGAAACGCTGAGGTGAGACCACCAAAATTTCAAAAAAGCTGGGAGATGGGTGTTGGGAAAAAATTTGTAATGCAATAAACAATCATATGTCTCCCAAAGTTTGAAATCAATGTAGATAAGAAGCATTGGCATCATAGCATGGGGAGGGATTTTAAATATAAACAATGGATGTTGTTGACACAAACCCACTCGACAGGGGTTCCTCACTCTGTTGACATCCAACACACTGCAATCTCCCTGAGCACCGGCCCAGACAAGTTTTACCCTGTCCAGCAACACCTGCAGAGCAGATGAAGTCTCACCCAAGATGTTCGAGGGAGAGCTGAAGGAACCACGTTTCCGCCGAATGAAGGAGGACCATGTGTGGCTACTTATCGATTGATCGCAGCATTCACTAACATATCATTCATTTCAACTTTTGCATTTAAACATAACCGCATCATCATTCCATAGATTTCATTATCAATAAAACCGTCAATGCACAAACAGATCTAACAGTATAACATCATTTAGAGGACAAAAACATCGCATCATTCACATATTCATATCATATCACATTCATAGCAGGAAAATAGAAAGAGACACAGTGATTTTTCTCAAAACTCCATCATGTCATATTAACCATCGCATTAAACCATAGATACAGCAATATAGTTCTTCTGTCACATACCCAGATTCAATAGAATCAAATCAATATCCAAAACATACCGCAATAACAATTCTCCGGATAAAGATTGGTATTTTAACACTTGTAATGCTACATCTATTTATAGGCTTGTGAATTTACATTCATTGTCCACTTAGTCGACCACCTAACTACTTTCTAACGAGATTTACAACAGTATGACCCTTAACCCGCACAATGCAGTCCAAAATGACCAAAAAATACATAAAATACTATTATTTCCGACTTGTGCGCAATTTTCCTCCTTGCGTGGTGTCTTTGACCTTGCGTAGCATCCGCGATGCTGCGCAGCTGACTCTTCCAAACTTCCTACCAACAGGCCCCCAAAACAATTTTGTGGCTCTCCCTCAAGCCACATCAGCTGGACATGATGTACTATACTCATCTGTCGTAGGACTATTCGTCTAAAACTGTTCTTGCTGTCTGGAGCTCGCTGTTGTGTACTTCTCAAACGAGTATGGCGATCTCAGGCTCATTTTCATGTACTTCTCAAATTGATATGGCGATCTCAGGCTCACTGTCATGTACTTCTCAAATTGATACAGCGATATCGGGCTCGCTTTCATGTACTTCTCAAACTCATCCTCCAGTCTCTGGGAACCTTGATCATCGATCTTTCCGGCATCTACTGCTGCACTTTGCAAGTGTTCCAGACTAAGGAAAAGTTCATTAACAATGTCGAGGTGTGAGACAAGCCAACTGCTCTGGCACATCTATTCCACACTCGGGATCACCAATTACCAAGGCCAGGGGGTCTCTGCCCCTATCATTTTGGTGGTCGCGGGGACCACGAATATTCGAACTACCACCACATACTTAGACATATCACGTGAGACCTCGTCTCCATTTCTCCCAAGTGTTTTCGCCGCTTCATTCTCTAGGTGCTCATGCACACTCATCGTTCGGGCCCTCAGTGCACCTAGTGTGCTGCCGCACGAAATGAAATGGATCATTTCCATAGCCTCCTTGGAATTCCTAACTTATATAGCTTCTTGACCCGCTCCCAGCATGGGTTCCTCTTATCTAATAGATACCTCCTTACTCAGGTAACCTCCTGTGCCTGTATTTATGCATTTTCAGCGTGTCCTAGACACCTGCCTCTGAAATCATTTTCAAATTCATTCGCATAAGTTTTTGATCCTGTCATCATACCATTCTGTCGTCTTCCGGTGAGGCTGATCTACATCACTCGTGCTCAGACTTGACCTCTTATGTGTGGAGCAACTACCATGCTTCCACCGATTGTCATTCGTTCCAAACGTACGAAGCATCAACCATGGTGCCATCTTTTGTTAGGCGTGCGATACATGCAAAGAATCGACCATGATTCCACTGTGCTTGAATCCATCGTCAAGCCTGTTAATCTAATGGTCAGAGATTTTGGAAAGACCTATCACGTTAAAGAGTGTCATTTGCTAATGATCTATAATTATTGTTGATTTAACTAGGTCGCGACCCTACACTTGTCGTGGCATGGCTCCCTAACCACTCTATCATCGTTCCTACTTGTGCATTCTATTCCTGTTGGTGTGCCATCCTGCCACCTAGCATCCTGTATATATATATATATATATATATATATTATTTTTTATTTTTATCCCCGCAATGCGGTTAAGCATCGCGTGACTCTGGGCCCGTCCTGTAGGGATTCATCCTGCTACCATTCACCAACTTCAATAACATCGCTCCATCTAACTGTTGCAGTTGTACTGTGCCGCCTAAAGTAACGAAGCTAACACAATATGGATCGATCCAATGCATCTGTAACTTCCCTGGATGCTTCATGAACTTGTTGTCATACAATAGCACCAAGTCGCCTTGCTGAAACTGTTTGTTTTTTATATGGCGATCATGCCAAGCTTTTTGTCGATCCTTCTCCACACGCTGGTGAAAACCTATGATAAAGTGGTCTTCCTCAAGCCGTACCAGCTACTCCAGTCGTTCTGCCACCACTACTTCATCATTCATGCCTGTTGCTGGAGTTATGTGCAGACTCGAAACAATGTACTCCATAGGCATAACCGCCTCTTTCACATACACCAATTTGAAGGGTTTATGTCCCGTCAATCTTTTACAAGTGGTGTGATATGCCCATAAGACTACTGGAATATTCAAATCCCATTCATCATGATTCGCGTTACAAAGCTCTGTAAGTGCATGCTCGAACACTTTGTTGAAAGCATCCATTGTTCGATTTGCTTGCAGATGATATGGCGTACTCTTCTTGTGATGTATCTGAAGCTCTTATGTCAATGCATTGACTGTGCGATTGATGAAGTGACTCCCCTGATCACTCATCAATATCTTCGGGCATCCAAACTGAGTAACAATATTTTCAAATAAGAATCGCGTTGTTGTCGTAGTGGTGCAATCAACAACTGGTGCGGCTTCCATGCACCTTGTCAAATAATCTGTTGTTGTGATTATGTACCGTGCACTAGTTCGCTTCTCGGGTGGGTTAATGGGCCCCACAAAATCCACCACCCATTTATCAAATGGCTGCAATGTCACCTGAGGTACCAGCGGCATCTCATCCCTCCACGATGGTTTGTTTGTTCGTTGACAGACATCACAAGTTTTCGCATACGTTGTTGCATCATTGTGAATAGTGGGCCACCAAAGCCCTGCGTGAAGCACCTTCCTGGCAGTAGAACAATCGTCGTAGTGCCCGCCAGCCATGCCTGCATGTGTCTCTGCCAATATCTTCCCTTGCTCATGAGGTAGGACACAGCACCTCAAGATATCATCTGGTCCTAGTTTATAAAGTTGTCTGGCAATCAACTAGGAATCTGCGGTCTTAACCACCAACTGCTTCTTCGAACTTGTGGTAAACTCCTCTGGTGTGGTTCCTGTCACCAAAAACTGAATTATTTCTTCATAGTAACCATCAGCCACCTCGACTTTGAATAGTTGCGCATCTGGCAACCCATATTCAATGTTGGTTGGTTCCTCCCCTGTCTCAATTCGCGATAAATGATCTGGCCCCGCATTCAAGCGACCGGGCTTCACAATTACCTCAAAATCAAACTCTTGAAAGAGAAGCATCGAGGAGCATATTTTCCCCCCCAACACAGGCTTATTGACCAGGTATTTCAAAGCAGAATGGTCTGTGAACATCTTGCAATGACCCCCCAACTGGTAGTGCCTAAACTTCTGCAGCGCATATACCATCGCCAAACCTTCCCTCTCGGTAATCGTATAATTTATCTCCGCAAATGACAACTTCCGACTTGCAAAAGCGATTGGGTGATCTAGATATCCTTCCCCTGGTTGCACGAGCACTACTCCTAGTGCAATCGATGATTCATCCACATGGACATGAAATTCATTGCTCCAATCAGGAAATACTAGTATCGGTACTGAATCCATTTT
Source organism: Larix kaempferi (assembly GCA_027924585.1). Lineage (NCBI taxonomy): Eukaryota > Viridiplantae > Streptophyta > Pinopsida > Pinales > Pinaceae > Larix > Larix kaempferi. The sequence goes on along the minus strand of BSBM01001322.1, from coordinate 1,374,477 downwards.
AGCCTTCAGCGTCTCGAAACTTACTTGACATTCTGGACTCCATAAGAATACTGCATCCTTCTTTAACAACTTTTCCATGGGAGCCATGATCGCTGCATAACCATAGATAAACTTGCGATAATACCTTGTGTGCCCTAGCATTGCTCGCAACTGCGTTACATTTGTAGGCGGTGTCAGGCTCAAAATCAGCGCGATCTTTGTTGGGTCAACCAACAACCCCTGCTTGCAAACAATGTGACCCAACAAAATCCCAAAAGGTGCATAGAAAATGCACTTCTTCAAGTTCAGCGATATTTGATGTCGTCTGCATGGCTCTAGCATCAGTCGCAGGTTTTCCAGATGATCACTAATCAACCCGTAAACTGTCCAGTCATCCATATAAACTTGCATAAACTTCTAGATAAAATCTCGAAATGCAGCGACAACAACCAAGGAGAATACCGCAGGTGCGTTCTTAAGCCCAAACGGCATCACGATGCACTAGAAGCAACCCCATTCAGTCACAAAGGTCATCTTGTGGCGATCCTCTTTGGCGATCCTAATCTGGTGATAGCCAGAGAAACCATCCATGATAGAATACATTTCTTGACCTCCCACCCCTTCCAGTACCTCATCAGTGAATGGCATCAGAAATGGATCATGTATACATGCGTCATTTAGCTTCCTCAGGTCGACACAAATCCGAACCTCACCTGTCTTCTTATCCTACACCACCATGGGACTAATCCATTCTGATTCTTCGACTGGCTCAATTATTCTAGCATCCAGCATTCAGTCAAGTTCAATTTGACCTGTTCCTTGTGTCACGAATTCAATAGATACGTTTGTTTCCTAATTAGTTTCACGTCTGGCTTCAATGGAATCTTCTTCTCCCCTAGATCCCCCAATATTCCCTTCATCTCGGAAAACTTCGTAGGGAACAAATCTTGGAACTCATGCAACAGGTTTGTGACCTTCGCCATCATTTCTTCATCCTAGTAGTCCCCAACATTCAAAAAATTTGGGTTATCCTCCATCCCAATTTTGACCTTCCTAAGCTTTAGCAGCTGAGTTATCGAATCTGTCGGTGTGTCAGGTACTACGACATCCCGACTCCCTTTTGATTCCAGAATATTGATATTCCATGGGTCATCACCATCTTCTAGCCCTCCAGTAATATTATAGCATTCCATCATCAACCGCATCTGCCAATGCGTATGCGGATCCACAAGGTAGGCAACTGGAACCACCTTCAGAATGACATCACAGATGAGCTGCAAGGCATTGTGAACATCTGGATTGGCATCTGCGAAACTGAAGGTATGAGTAAAGCAAACCGCCAGGTCCAACCAAGTGGTAATCTCCCTGTGCAACTCAACTGCAGCATACCATGATCACGGCATTTCATCCAAAGTGTGGACAAAGGCATGGACCCATTCATCCTTTGGTCACAAGGCCCATAGAGTCTAACATTCAATCAGATGATTCCCAAGGTAATTCTTCCCATCGTACCTTTCGATGTGGTATATTTCTGTGTCGCTAAAGCGAACCGTCATCAGTCTTTAACACTGCGACCACCCGGTAATCGACTTTTTGTGGGTCTCCCACCAATGAGCTGGAGCAGCCTTCAGCGCCTCCTCCAATGCCAGCAATCGTTGTGGTTCTAACACCTTGTATTCAAATGCTACTAAAAATTCAGACAACCCGGGAAATCCTTCGTATACTAGTAATTCAACAGTTTTAGTCGCAACGTAACACAGCAACTGCGTGATCAACCCACACTCCCTGAACGACACCTCGTGCATGTGATTCTGCCATTTCTCTAATGCATCATCAGAATCGAAAGATGCAGAGCTGAATCTGTGCCATCCGAGTTCACCATCATTATTTGGATGGATGTAATCTTCTGAAATGTTATATGCGTGATCCCATTCTCGTCCAACTTCATCCTTTACGGTTTCAACATACCTGCGCCCTTCAGTCGGATCCAATGGAGCTATAACTTTGAGGTCTTGATTTTCAAAATTCATCACCCAATTCCTGAAATTAATTACTGCCATACTGTCATTGGCCCATCTGATCGCTAGAAACACGGGATAGGATCTTCCCCCATCAACAACTTCAATAACATCAAAATCAACATATGTTTTCATCCCCTCAATATCCACAACAAGGCAACGAACTCTCCCAATTGATGTTACCTTGGCCTGATTATCCAATCGCAATTGCACGGGAGACTAGCTCAGCGTTGGGCTCTCCATTTTTTGCCATGCCTACTTTGTTAGAATATTGACATCTGAGCCTAGATCCAGAATGAATGAATCTATGTCGTAGTCCCCAATATGGACATTCATGCACATCTCTTTTCCTGTCTTCTTCTGCTGTAAAGAGTTCACCGCGGACTCTTTCTGTCCCTTGGTCGGTCAATGAAAAAGACCCTCGATCTCGGCAAGAGCAGTGAGATCGCGTGCCAGTGATAAACAACTTTCAAAGAATTTTTGTAAAGTACCATACTATCATGATGGGCCTGCTTCCGAAGTTGAGTCGAAAGCAGGGGGCATGTTACAAATAATTGTCTCACCAAGATTTCGTCCTATCGCATGACATGATTCAAAGAATGTGTCCCCCTCAGCATCAATATCAAACTACACCTTCTTATTCCCATCCAACCAGATCAGCGGATGTGAACCATCTTCTCTTGTCATCGCACCTCCACGAGTGATAACGACGGCATCTTGAGTCCTCGATTCTGCTAAAATCGTCGTGACAGTTGATCCCTGAGTCTGGTTCGGAGGTTGGTTCACAGGTTGATTCACATTTTTATTTGCGTTCTAATTCGGACGTTGATTTTGGTTCTATGTCTGATTCTGATTCGACAACTAGTTCTGGTTCTGCAACTGATTCTGATTCTGCAACTGCTGAACATTTCCTTCCTGCCATCTCATGATCAGCTGTGGACAGCTCTCAACCGTGTGATCAATACCAAAACAATATGTACACTGTGTTTGCAACTGCAGGAAATCTCTCTGGTAGTGTCCCAATACTCCACAATTATAACATTGCGCAGGTCCGCGACCTCGTCCTCCTCCTCGACCAAAGCCTCCACCTCGTCCTCCACAGAATCGTCCTTGCTACTGATATTGTGGTTGATTAAATTGTTGCTGCAAGGGATTCGGTTGCAGCTGAACACACTAACCTGGCTGAACATACGGGGTCGGCTGAACGTATTGTGGTTGTTGCGGAGCCATCTGCATCTGATTAAAATGCAATTGTGGTACAAACTGTTGTTGCGGTTGTGACTGCGGTACAAATTTCATCTGTGGCTGAGGTGGTGGTTGGGCCACCTATGGCTGCAGCTACAATTGTTGTACTGCACGATGGTCGTCCTTTCCATAGTATGATTCGTAGTTGTTGTACTGCACGATGGTCTTCCTTCACATAGTATGAGTCGTACGTTCTTTCCTAAAGTAGGCCATATGCGCGGCAATCCTTATCTTCATGCCCGACAGGTTTACAAAATGTACAGTACAAATTCATCAGATTGTGACCATCTTTTGCATGTATTGACACTCCTCATGTCGATTCCCATATACTTGACAAATGTGGCACCATGGCATACCTACGCCATTCAAAGGGTTCAGTGCTCCTGATACTAAGTAGTTTCAAAAATGTGGGTAGCTATCCTTAGTATGCCCCTCTGCATGACATCGTGTACACCAAACCTCCTCGCGGTGCTCTTTACCCTTCTTGATATCTTGCAATTGAATTGTCAGATTCGCCAGCTACGTTTGGATATGAGACATGCCAGCTGCATTCTCGCTGACAAATTAAGCTTCTAATCTCATCACAATCTCCAGGGCCTCACTTGGTGTCACAATGTTTTGCTACATCAACAGGAGTCAAATATGAGGTAGTAACGCCACGATGAACCATTCCTTATGTTGAACGTTTCTCATCTCAAAGCTGACTCTTTCCATTAGCGTTTTAAACCTTTGGTCAAAGTCCCAAACAATTTCATTCAGATACTACTTGATCTCCTTCAGTTCCGTAATGTATTGTGCTTCGGACTTCGGTTTTCTAAACTCTGCAATTAACCCTTTTCTAACTTCATCCAATGTCTTCTCTAGACTTCCTGCAGGAACTTGTACAAATTTCATGAACCAGTCCAGTGCGCGATGCCAAAGTGTCATCGCCAATTGATCTTTCTTGGCCTCATCATCCATAATTTGTTTAACAGTCCACACAGCTTCACATAAGAACCAGTATTGCTCTGGTTTGTCAGTTCCATTTCCATGGAATAGAGGTAACTTCGCATCTTCACCCACCATCCTAGGCTTCCTTCCTATAGTCATTGATCCACTAGTAATTGAATTTTGTTGACACAATGAACACGGCGGTGTCAAAGTCATATTTATTCCTGGTTGTGAGATAGTGAGCAGAGGTGTGGGTACGCTACTGTTGGGGGCTAGTCCTGCCTCTATCCTGGGCATAGCCTAGTTGTCCTTGTCGGCACTGTGAGGTCACTTCTTCCAGTGAGGTCTTCCTTCACGGTTTTGCGTTTCGATCGCAGCAGGACCTTCTCCTATCCTCTGCCTCTTATCTTGTCGAAACCTTGCTCCTCCCCTCGTAAGACCACTCTCTTCATCGGCTTCCTTCACAATCTCATCATAACTTGCACCCATCTACCCCGTATCATTCCATTTTCCTCCCCCCTTCATTCGCGGTATCCACAACCTTCGCCCACCAGGGTTTGTTTACTCGAGGTTCATCTTCAATATGCCCTTTTCACACATGAGCATCTTAACGGACAACTGCAGCGACAACAGGAACCTGCCTCTCGGTCCGTTGAAAAATTCCCTTTCAACTTCCACTATTACATATGGATGGATTGTTCCTCACAATATTTCCATGTTTTCAACATTCGTGGGTCAATGAAATGAATTTTTTTTTATTTTTTTTAAATTCACATGGTGGAAAAACTGTGGCAATATCAACAATGTTTAATTTGCGATGAACTTTCGTCCCTATATCGATGAAATTTCTATGTTGCAATTTTTGTTGCAATATAGACGAAGGTCGAGCTATATATACTACATACTCTAACCATTATTTACACATTTGCTATAGTTGCGACACATTGAGCGCAGATTTTGAACTTGCAAGGTGATTGTTTGAGCTTGGATATTCTACATACGTATAATTTTGAACTTGCAAGGTTAGCATTTTATATTTTTTTGTCTATATTTTTATAAGGGTTAGAATTTAATATTGTTTAGTAATGAGGCTTAGGTGTTAAATGATACATCTATTAGGGTTAGGCTAATTTTTTTTCCATTTATTAAATGCATCTATGAATGTATTTATAAAGTTTATAATAATCGTAGAGAAATGTGATATAATAGATCAGAATTAGGTCACCCATACATATAACAAGATTATTCTCTTGTTTTGAATTATAAGGTTATGGAAATACTTAACACAAGAAGATGGTACATTGGAAGTATATATTACTTTAGTCTTTATGTTTTTCTTTATAAATATAGAAATTGGTTTATAATAAACTGTATTCAGATATATACTTATAATATCTAATGTAATTGATAAGTTATTGTTTGGTATGGTGTAGGTAAGACAATTACTTGTACCACTACAAGTATTTGTCATTATGAATGAAAATGCAAGGAAGCTTTCTCAGTTTAGAGCTGCATTAGAGGCGAGAGGAGATGGAAAATGTTATTGTCCTGCTCTGATTGCAGGGCTTGCAAAAAAAAAGACTTTTAATAACAACAGCTGAAATACATTGTAGGGAGAAGGGGCACGCCAAAGGGGTTTATGAATACCATCCCCTGGTAAGAGGTCGTTATTCAATTTTTAATACAAACACTGTAATATTCATCATGTCATGAATTTCAGTAAAATGTCTTATTTTTTTACTATATGTTCTATACACACTAATTTTTCTATGTTGTTTGTAAATTTATAGACAATTCGCCCAACATGTCACCCTCCAGAGAGTTATTTTCCAAGTACTAGTAGAAATACTCATTTACATCCTGACGAACTTCTACATCAGAATATTGAAGATGATCAAGTAGTTATTTCCAATGATATGGATGTAGATAACACTAGTGATACAAATCAGGAAGATGAGATACATAGATTGATCCAAGACACATTTGCTCCAATGGATGAGAACAACCAGGATGATAGTCATGATGTTGATCCTCTACTCGAGAAGTCACGTCAACCTCTTTATGAAGGCTCAAAAACAAATCGTCTATCTGCTATATTGTTGTTAGTGAACTTGAAGATTTTGAATGGTTTATCAAACACCTGTCTGACACAGATACTAAGGTATGTAATTTGTTCATTATTTTTGTCTGCATGTTCACATCTATAGAAAGGCTTGACTTTTTTCCTATATTATTGCTATTGTTATCTAATTTGTAAAGTTTGGATGTGATATTGATGATTAATATTGTTTACATTGACGTATTCTTTTGAATTTTGTAAATTGTTAGGTGAATTTCTATTACCAACTTCAAATATTTTACCACGCACATATCGAGAGATATATGCCATTATGAAAGCATTTGGAATGGAGTATCAAGCTATTGATGCATTTCCTAATGATCATATCATATACTATGGACAATATGCATTAGAAAATGAATTCCCACAATTTCAAACAAGTAGGTATCGAACCGATAAAGTGACAAAAAAGGTGCCTCAAAAAGTTCTTCGTTATATTCTGATAATTCCACGTTTCCAACGGTTGTTCAGGTGTCAAAGTATAACAAAGTTTACGGATTTCCATGCAAAGAACGGAATTCGTGACGATGTTCTTCGAATGCCTGCAGATGGTTCCGCATTGAGGTACATCGATGAAAAGTAGGCAATTTTTAAAGAAGAACCTCATAATGTTAAACTTTCGTTGGCAGCTGATGGTGTCAATCCATTTGGAGAGATTCGTTCTACCTACTCAGTGTGTCCTGTTTTTGTTATAAACAATAACCTTCCTCCTTGGATGTCGATCAAGAGAGAGCACACAATGTTGGCAAGGATTGTTCCAGGTATTTAATTAATATGTAATTTTTTACTTGAAAGTCGGATCACTAAATATTTCATTGGTTTGTTTCGTGCATGATAATTATGTCTTTTATATATAACGACATATAGGCACTAAATATAATTAATCATGTATCTTGGACCAATTAGGCAAGTACCAGGTTAACGATATGAACGTATCTATTGAGCCTCTTATTGGTGAGTTGTTGAAGTTATGGGTTGGCGTCACTATGTATGACATCTCTAGACCAATAGGGCAAAGACGATTTCAATTCCATGGAATACTTGCATTTACAATTCATGATGCTCCTGGGTTAACACATTTTTGTGGTATATTGTTACTTTCTTTTGTTCCTTAATATTTTATATATCTGTTGAAAATATCATGCATTATTTTAAATTGTAATTCTAATTTTCTACACCAATTCATATATCTTGTAGGTCTTCAAACAAAGGGTAAATTTGCATGTCCAGTTTGCGGCCCCGGGATAAAATCTCGTCGTTCAAGGAGTTTAGCAAAGGAAGTGTTCGATGAGTATAAGCTTCTGCCTAAGAACCATAGTTATCGAACTACAAAAAAAGAAATATTTAATGGTAAAGAAGAGAATGGAAAAAAACCACGAAGAATGACAGCTCACCTATGGAAGTTGGAATATAATAGAAACCATCAAGGTATGCCAATTTTTTTTTACTGAATTATGTTTAGCGCGATATGTTATACTTATATTGATTAATTAGTGTTAATTTGAATTTGTTGATGTTTCATGAATGTCGTTAAGGAACAAATGGGATTCTACGAGGAATGAAAATTTACCCAATTCAATTCAGTAGGTTTCCATACTACGAGCACCTGCAAATAGTTCATTTTTTTGATACAATGCATATCGGGAAGAACATAACATAAATGTTATGGCGAATATTAGATGGAAGGACTGACAAAAAAAAAATTGGAAAGGTTTGTAGTGACATCCAAGAAGCTAATCACGCAATGCAAAGTGTGATCATTAATTCTAATGGCGATGGCCGTCAACAGAATATTAGTCTTCTTTGCTGCTTGACGGAGCAACAGATCAATATTGTGAAAGAGGTCATCAAAAAAATCAGGTTTCCAATGGGTTTTTCGTCAAACATAAAGAATATCTTGACGAAAAAAGGTGATTTTGCTAGGGTTAAAACACATGATTGGCATACATTCATTAAGGTAATTAGGAGTCTATAATATATTTCATTATCGGTATGCACTATTTTATTAATTTTTTTCTCTTATTTTGAAATAAATATTAATAATTATGTGTTTTTTGATGCAATTTGTTCTACCTTTATCTCTCCCGGACGACTTTGACAACAACATAAAACATATTATTTATGTTCTTGGAAAATACTTGAGGTAAGTAATGTTTTACATGGAAAATGTACTTGGTTTGTGGTTTGTAGAGGAACTTATTGACATATTATGTTTTTCCCGCAAATATTACATATGCCTTGATATTATTTTATTGCATCATTTGTAGTTGGCTTTCATCAAAAGAAATCCATAAAGAAGATATAAGGCATTGGAAGAGAGAAATTCCCCGACTAATGTGTGAAATGCAACAGTATCTACCTCCAGCATTTTTCAATGCACAAGAACACTACCTCATACACCAAGTTGAGGAGATTGAATTATGTGGACCAGTACACACAAGGTCGATGTGGATGGTGGAGAGGCAGTTGAAGTCATTGAAGGATTTTGTTAGACAAAGAGCGCGTCCCGAGGGTTCTGTGGTTGAAGGATATATGGTATATCAATGCATGGTGTATATTAGTAAATATCTACCTAAATTAGCATAAAATATGAATGTGCCTCGCATTTGGCATCTCAACTCCATTAACAAATTTGAAGGGGAGGTCCTATTGGGGAGAGGTACATTGAGGACTGTGAAAGTTAATTATTATACATTGTTGAATTAATATATTACACATGTATTTTTTCCAATTTTATATTATCATACTGTTTTTTAACTTTTTTTAATAATTATGCATTTTCAACTATATTAAACTATGTGCCTTTAATGTTAGGATATTTAGACACTTAGGAGTTAGTTAAGATCAACTTGTGTAATATATCCGTTAGGGATAGTGTGTTTCTTTAGTATGCATTAGTATGCATTTGTAAATACTTAATTTGACGATCACGATATGTTCCCGACATAGAGTGATCTGACGGCTCAACTTCTCTTAGATCGAACCTAACCTTGATCCGTGGCTTAACACCCGATTGGTCCATGATCTCTATTTAAAGAGCATGGAAGATCATTGTTTAGTTGATCGACTATGAGAATCTCATTTGTAAATTTCTTTCTTTGCATAATAAATTGTCCCGTAGAAGCTATTTGGCTGGGGCCGTGGAGTGTTTCCCTCAAGAGGGTTTAAACCACGTCAAAACATTGGTTTGTTGATCTATGATCTGTTTGTGTGAAGTGGTTTCTCTTGGTGTTCGGTCCTTTGGTAGTACCCTATGTACCCGAACATGGTATCAGAGCTTTTATGAAGTGTCGCTTTCGATTATGATCTAGATCTTGAAATGTTGTTGCCGAAACTTGAAAGGGTTTCTATTTCTGGTATTTTTGTGCATTTCTGGGTTGTGGGAGGTGTTCCATTGCATCCGAGGCATCGTTTCCATTGGGAAATAGTATTCGTTTGATCGAAAACGTTTCCCGGTTGCTCCAGAAATGCGTATTTCATCAAATCTGAAGGTATAATGTTACAGTGATGCATTTTTTTATTTTCTTTTTTTAAAGGAAAAAAATCTCATATTTCATCATTTTTTACTGTTAGATTTTTTTTGGGTTTGGATTGTTGCTCTCCCGTCTGCGTATGCTCTTTTCCGTGCTCCTTGAGCAATCTCGGCAAATCAGAAACAGAAAGGGAAAGGGTTTTTCTCGGCTGCGTATGCTCTTTGGCGTGCACCTTGCGCGATCTCGGCAAATCAGAAATAGAGAGAAAACGTAGACTTTTCCAGGCAAGCTAACAAGATCTAACTCCACAAGTGTGAAATTTTTTTATTTTTTTTTCGATTTGTGGTGTGTTTTGCAGGAAAAAGGGCAAGCACGCAAACAAAGCAAGAAGAGTAAAAAAAAAAAAAAAAAACCTTCCTCATTCCCATATTTTACATACCTTTTAATCTAGCTCACTTGGTTCAAAGTTGTTTTATTCCTTAATAGGTCTTGAGTTCAAGTCTTAGGAAGTTACTTTTAAAATAAAAAGTGCATGCAATTTCTATTTTCAAGTTATTTTATTGTAAAAGTGCATCTCACTTAAATAATAAAAAATAAAAATACAAGTGAGTCACTTAAGTTTTTTTTATTGCTGCACTATTTAAAAGTAATATCATTGTAAAAGTGAAATCACTTATTTTACAAAAGTGGTTCACTTAAAGCAAATTTTTTGTAAAGTGATTGTCAAAAGGTTCATCTTGGGAAGAGGGGGGTTCTTTTTTTTGTTGGACATTCTCTAGCTGCCACGTCACTATTGGGGACATCTTCAATAGTTTCTTTGTTCAAGCATAACTTCATCATATAGAGTTAGTTTTCAGTGCCGTTTTTTTTTAAACCACCTATTTTTTCGAGCTCTTCACGTCCAGACTATTGGTTTTTTTCTTTTACAGCCATTAATTTACAAATATGGCCTCCCCTTGTGATATTCTACTTAAAGTTCCAACTATTTCTCATGGAAATCTCGTATGGAGGATGTTCTACGAAGTAGGGGACTTTTCAGAATTACCTCAGGAAAAGAAACAGAACCCACTGATGATGATAAGAAAATAAAATGGGCAAATAGATGTGATGAAGCTCGTGGATTGATTGGGATGTCAATATCTACTGATTTGCGATTCCACGTATCTGGAATTGATGAACCTAATGCTGCTTGGGACAAGTTGGAATCTGTGTTTGGTAAACACAATGAAATTTGAGGTCACCAACTCGAAAATGAGTTGATTTCTTTAAATCCAAGTGACTTTTCATGCATTCAAGATTATTTATCTAAGTACAAAACTCTTAAACTCTTATGTGCAGAATGTAAGATTGAGAGGGAAGATAAACAATGCATTTATCATATTCTTTCCAAACTTGGACCTACATATTCTGTTTTTGTATCTACATTTTACTCCATGAAAGCATCATTGAATGCAGCTAGCTATCAAGAGCCTAGTCTTGAATCCTTTTGTGATTCCTTGATTAGAGAACAAGATAAACTCATTCATCTTGGAATAATCAACAATGCAGATACATCTGGGAAATCGTTATTGTCCCAACAGAAAGAAAAGTCCAAGACTCCCAAGAAACAAAATTTTTGCAATAATAAGTCAAACAAGGGTCCCAAACCCTCTCAGTCAGATCCTTCTTTAAAAAATGACAAAGGATCCAAGCCAAAAGGCAAGAAGACTGAGCGTCATTGCAACCATTGCGGAAAATATAATCATGATGAATCTAAGTGTTTCAAGAAGATGGCAGCCTTGGAAGCAGCAATGAAGAAGCACCACATCAGCCTAGATTCGTCTTCAGAATCTGCCTCTCATGGACATGCACTTTGTGCTTCTGGTTATTCTTATAATGCATCTTCTTCTACTTCAAATGAATGGCTCATTGATTCTAGAGCATCTTATCATATGGCTAAGGATCAAGCCATCTTTTCTACTATGTGTGAATGTAACACCAAACAAATATTTGTTGGTGATGATAAATCTCTAAGTGTTGTAGGAGCTGGAACAGTTTCAATAGATAATGGTCATTTTAGTGATGTATTATGTGTTCCAAGAATTTCCTGCAATTTGTTATCAGTCTATCAGATCACTCATTCTGGTGAAGGTAAAACTGTGACCTTTACACCTCACCAAGTTGTAATCAAGGATTTTAAATATCCTCAACAGGTCCTAGCTACCGAAATTGTTGATGATATTACCAGGTTGTACAATTTTAACAACTTTGGGTCATCACCTTTCCCTTCAGTTTTTGTTGCTCATAGTGATAACTTGAGCAAACTTTGGCATGAGCGATTTGGCCACTTAAATTATCGCTCATTGCAACAACTATGGAAAGAAAATATGGTGACAGGTCTTCCGATGGTATCTTGCAGGGATGGTGTTTGCTCCGGTTGTGTACTCGAAAAACATCATCGAGACAATTTTGACAAACATGCCTCTTGACCCACCTCAGTTCCCTTGGAGCTTGTGCGTAGTGACTTGTGTGGTCCTCTTCCATCTGCTTCCTTTTCTGGTTTCAAATATTTCTTAACTTTCATTGATGATTACACCAGATGCACTTAGACTTATTTCCTAAAACTTAAGAGCGAAGTATTTAACATGTTCTTGGCCTACAAGGCCCTTGTGGAAAAACAATCTGGTCATCAAATTATTAAGTTAAGATCTGACAATGGAGGAGAATATGTTAACAATAAGTTCACTAATTTCTGCACTGAACAAGGCATCTAACAACAGCACACTGTTCCATATACACCACAACAAAATGGTGTAGCTGAGCGGAAGAACCGCACTTTAAAAGAAATGGCTAATTGTATGATCCAATCTAAGGGACTAAGTCTTCAATCTTGGGATGAAGCCATTAATTGTGCAAATTACATAGTTAATCGCACCCCCACTAAATCATTACAAGGTATAACACCGGAAGAAGCATGGAGTAAAACTAAACCTGATGTAAGTCACTTCCGTGTTTTTGGTAGTGAAGCATGGGCTCACATTCCGGATGAAAATCGGAAAGCATTGCAGCATAAAAGTGAAAAGTGCATATTTGTTGGATATTTTGAAGATGTAAAAGTTTATAGACTTGTTCAACCACATTCTCATGATATAGTCATTAGAAGAGATGTTCAATTTGATGAAAATCTCTTGGCCTACGAGCCTAACTCGGCGATTGTGCCATCTTTAGCCTGCGAGCCTGATTCGGCGTTTGTGCCTTCTTCTTCTTCTTCCAACTTCCTTGACAGGTTTCCAACTCCAATTTCTGATGATGACAGTGAGGATGAAAATCCACCTCCGCCTGCTCATGTTCCTCCAGTTGCACCAGCATAAGTGCTTCCTCGATGGGTCCGTTCAACATGTGAAGCAGTTGATGATCTTGCCGGTGATCCTAGAGATCAACGTCGAACACGTTCTCAGTTTCAGCGAGCCTCTTCTCTTTTGGCTCAAGTTTCCGAGAATCATGATCCAGAAACTTTTGCAGAAGCTTCAGGGAATCCAGATTGGGATGCATCCATGGATGAAGAATATCGTTCCTTAATGGCGAATGATACTTGGGATCTTGTACCTCTTCCAAAAGGAAGAAAACATGTCAGATGTAAATGGGTCTACAGAACTAAGTATGCATCAGATGGAAGTGTTGAAAGACTTAAGGCAAGGTTAGTTTCCAAAGGTTTTTCCCAAGTTGAAGGGATTGACTACAATGAAACCTTTTCTCCCGTCGCAAAAATGAAATCCATCCGCCTTCTTCTTTCCCTTGCAGCCTTACACAACTGGGAAGTCCATCAAATGGATGTCAAGTCTGCTTTCTTACATGGTGATTTACAGGAGGAAATTTACATGGAACAACCTCCTGGCTATGTTCAGAATAACTCTAGCCTTGTCTGCCACCTTAAGAAATCCTTATATGGCCTTAAGCAAGCTCCTAGAGCTTGGTATGCCAAAATGGATAACTTTCTCCTTGAAACTGGTTTTTCTAGATGCCATTCTGACCCCAATGTCTATACCAAGAAAGTAGGAACCCATCTCATCATATTTGTTCTATATGTTGATGACCTTATTCTTACTGGTAGTGACCCTAAACTTATAACCCATGTGAAATCCAGTCTTAAACAAAATTTTGAAATGTCAGACTTAGGACATTTGCATTATTTTCTTGGTCTCCAAGTCCTGCAAACCAAAGAAGGAATCTTTCTTTCTCAGTCTAAGTATGCTTGTGACCTTCTTCGTCGCTTTCACATGGAATATTGTACACCAGCCCCTTCTCCCTTCTAGTTTGGAGTCAAACTTTTTGCCACTTGTACTTCACCTTAAGTCGATGCCACATTGTATCGTCAGCTTGTTGGTAGTCTCTTATACTTGACTCATTCTCGTCCTAACCTTTCCTTTTCCGTTGGTCGTGTTTCCCGTTATATGTAGACACCTCATGAAAGTCACTGGAAAGCATCTTAAAGAATACTTCGATATATTCGAGGTACAGTTCAGTTTGGGATTCATTACAGTACAGGGGGGAAACCTTTGTTGGTTGGTTTCACTGATTCAGATTGGGTCGGCGATCCTGATGATCGAAAGTCTACTGCAGGTTATGTTTTCAGTCTGGGATCTGGACCTATTACTTGGTCTTGTAAGAAACAACAAGCTCTTTCTCTTTCTTCAACAGAGGTAGAATATCGAGCAGCAGTTAATGCCAGTCAGGAAGCTTTATGGCTTCAACAGATCCTTTCAGAGTTTGTATTCGAGCAGTAGCAGCCTACTCCACTTTGGTGTGACAATAAAAGTGCCATCAAGCTTGCCAAAGATCCAGTTCTACATCAACGCAGCAAACACATTGAGCTACATATGCACTTCATCAGAAATCTTGTTCATGATCGTGTTCTTGAAGTGCTCTTTTTCCCTACAGATGATCAAGTTCCAGACATCTTCACCAAGTCTCTTACAGAAGCGAAGTTTTCTAAACTTCGATCTATGTTAGTAGTTCAGGAACTTGTCATTAAGGGGGGATAGGCTCTAATGCCTCCTTCCTTCTCCTAATAGTGTCACTTTTGTAAATCCTTCAATCCTATCCCAAGTTGTTCTTAAGGGGGGATGTTAGGATATTTAGACACTTAGGAGTTAGTTAAGATCAACTTGTGTAATATATCCGTTAGGGATAGTGTGTTTCTTTAGTATGCATTAGTATGCATTTGTAAATACTTAATCCGACGGTCACGATATGTTCCCGACATAGAGTGATCTGACGGCTCAACTTCTCTTAGATCAAACCTAACCTTGATCCGTGGCTTAACACCCGATTGGTCCATGATCTCTATTTAAAGAGCATGGAGGGTCATTGTTTAGTTGATCGATTATGAGAAGGTCATTTGTAATTTTATTTCTTTGCATAATAAATTGTCCCATAGAAGCTATTTGGCCGGGGCCGTGGAGTGTTTCCCTCAAGAAATTTTAAACCACGTCAAAACATCGGTGTGTTGATCTGTGATATGTTTGTGTGAAGTGGTTTCTCTTGGTGTTCGATCCTTTGGTAGTACCCTGTGTACCCGAACATTTAATTATATCTAATTAATGATATTGAATTGTTATTTTTTCCTATAGTTGGTCGAGTGTGGGATGCTTTACATTTATACATTGCAAACAACCTTTATTAAATGGAGCATTGGATAAAACATTGTGAAGAATTCTTCAGTAGGTTACCATGGGAAGGGGTCAGTAACATGATTAAAACAACTCATCGTATTCGACATCAATTTCCTTAACCTACGTCACAAAGGGAAGTTGATTTAGCCTATGGTTTAAAAGATAAAAAGACAAGTAAATTGTTTACCCACATTTTTTCTAGTTACTTTGATCCATTTTTCCAATTTCGTTTGTTTAAGTTTTCAATTATATTTACCAAGTCCTACATGACGTTTGTTAATTCACATTGTATTTTTAACCTGTTGTCAATGTTGCAATTGAAACATCACAAGGCTATTTGGTGTAATGGTCGTAAATTTCGTATCAAAAAGTTGGATGATAACAGGAAAACCTCGGATTGTGGGATAACTGCAATGTTTAAGGTCACCAATGTTTCCTCTAGAAGTGATAGACATCCAGAAGAAACTGAGAATAGGTACTATGGGCATTTGGAGGACATTATTGAGTGTGATTTTAATTCCTTTAAAATAGTTGTGTTTGAGGTGAAGTGGTACAGGCTACGGATGCATGAACATGATCCTGAAAGAACTGTTATTGAGCATGCTAATGGATTTACCATGGTTAATACAAGGGAATTTGAACTGGGTACAAATCCTTATGTTCTTACAAGTCAATGTGAGCAATTCTACTACTCTGAGGTACCAGGTAAAGCAGGTTGGTCATATGTTGTTCGATAAGATCCAAGAGGAATACCAGTAAAGTATAATCATGTACTAGATGATGAAGATAATCACGAAGAAGAAGAAGATGATGATTCAGATCAGGCTACAGTCGATTTGTTAGATGAAGAAGTTGAAGAGGTTGATCATGCAAATGTAGCAGACGATGATCTCATTGACGATATGCATGACTATATTAGCGAAGATGAATTTGATTATGATGACGATGTGAATGATCCTTTCATCAATATATAATCAGAACCAGATCCTGATACAGATGTTGAGTTGGATGAAGAAGAAGATGAATGATATCTAATTGTTGAAAAGTAGAGGTACGTAATGTTTATAGGTTAAAGTAAATGCACTCATCATATGTTCATTTTGTTGATTAACTTGGTTATATTTGAAAATTAGTTTTCTAATCTTATGTTCTACATGTGCAGTAGCATGGGTGTTCCTGGAGGTTGTAGTGGTAATGGTTTAAATCAAACATGTGTTGATTGAGCAAGATACAAAATGAAGTTATAAGATTTATGTGTTAATTTTTGGGTTATTTCAATTACTAATTAGTGGATTTGTATAATGTAAAGGATGTTTGGCATTTAGGTTCTTGATGTGGTTTTTACTAATATATTCATTGTTAATGACCCCCTGAGCCATCTTGGTTTGAGTTCAAGTTTCGTTTGTTTATATGTTATTCTTTTGCTATTTTTAAATTCAATCAATCAAGTATTTTTTCTTGAGATAAATTGTTGCTTTAATAAGTTTGTTTCCTTTGAAAAGACTTATGGACGTTTATACATGGTTGCATTTGTTTGAATGTTTATATTTTCAATCTATGAGGTGGATTGGGTTTCTATCACATTTGGACATAGTAAGCCTTGTGATGGATTCCAATCACCTTAGAATATAAGGTTTGGAAGGCCACCTTTATGGATTTCATCACATGTGTTTGAAACTTTTATGTTTGAACTTTATGTGATGTCACCATTGATTGGACTAAGAGATCATAGGATATCACCCCTTTAAAACTTCAAACACTTATAATATAGTATTGTGACATGGCCACATTTATATAAAATGGTTTTAAACATTTTTCTTATTCCTTCTAGTCACTTCTTGTTGATATTTATCCAAACCATGCCTTCTATAGAGTTAAATTGATGAGACACTATGATGAGCATTCATCTTGTTATGCTTTTGTTTTTATTTATACAAGTTCTCTCCCATCTTCCTATGAACTCATTGAATTTTCTCTATAACGTTTAGGGTTTTTTCCTATTCATTTCCATGGCTCATCAAATTATCTTTAGTGATTTTTAAATTTTTTTGTAGCTCCTTCCACTTTAAAACCCATATCTTTTAGGCGTTCAATCAAAGTCAATTTTAACATAATTCCAAAAACTTCAAAGTGTCCAAGTCAATTTTAACATAGTTCCAAAAACTTCAAAGTGTCCTCCTAATTCTAGTGCATATATAGTGGAGCATAATAAATAGGTACCATTTGTGGAGATCATAGTACCAAATTTTTTTCATCTACATTTCATTTATGAAAAAGATGCGATCGTTTGCATATTTAATGCATACTGTCTTCCTAAAATAGATTTATACTATTGGATTCACTCGAATTGGACACAAAGAAATGAGAGATCTCTCTTTGTTACAAAGGTTATTTTCTTGTTTAATTCTATGTTGTACAGGCTATTCTCAAGATCATCTTGACATAGAAAAATTGACCAAATAAAAACCAATGAGATGGATTATTTTGGAGGAATTGAATTTAGATACTAACATTAATTATAATGAGGAAAATATATAACTAAATACTTACATTCACCATAATGATGGAAATTAACAACTAAATGCATTAATTTTGAAAGGCACTTGTTTCTTAGTGGATAGATTAAAATAAATAGATATGGGGGTTTTCCTCGTAATTGGAGGTCATCGTAGTTGAAACCCCTATAGGAGGAAAAAAATACATCATGAAACCAATATTGAATATGGTTAAATTCTATATGAGAATAAGTGCATATGGGCGGATTGTCCCATCTCAATTCTAAGGAAGCATGACGTTGAAACATCTCAAAGTTCTAGGTCCAAGAGATGATCTCAAATCACTTCCCATTATTATAAACAATATAATGGCAACATTTGAAATTACCCGTCCATATAAATTTCAATTTCTATGTTGAAATTCCTATTGTATAAAATTCAACTCATCATTCAAAATATTGGAAATATCATAAATTATAATCATTCAGTCACTCATGTCATCCACTCACTGCTTAGATTTGCAAGGTGACGAGTGATGACTGACAACTACGAGGTACTAGCCTCTTTAACTCTTCCATCTTGTACCACAAGCACAAGTTTGAATTGCGATTACAATTTAGCACTCTCCCTCCATTGTTTTTCCAATCATGATAATTCCCACTCAAATTATTTAGAGGTGGAATTCTAGTTCATAGGGTTTGGGCTATCTCAAGACTCCAACATTTCATTTTGTCACTAAGCTTAGAAAAAACAACCAGACTAGAGGATTTTCTCTCAAGGATGTGAAATAATTCTACCAAAGTGAAAATCCTGCTATCTAGATTAGGAATTAAACCACATTCGTAAAACCTTCCCATGATATAGAGTTTCAAACGCATGTTTCAAGGTCATCCATGCTACAACCAATCCATTAAGATTTAAGATATTTCTTTTCTTTGCTTGGGTGACATGCCATTTGACTACCACCTCGAATGCATGTGATTACGAGTTGAGTTCATTAATGCCTTTAAAAATAGGTTCATGGGAGAATAGATTTGGTGTCTTAAATTATGCATTGATATAGAGAGGTGGCACTACGCACACAATATGGAGAAAAAATGAGTTAGGAAAAACATTTGGACCAAAGAACACAATGGTTATTAATAAAATTTAAAACAACAAAAATTAATATATATTATACAACTTATTAATATATATATAATTTTATTAATATATATTATACAAATTATTAATATTATTTATTAATATATATTATAATATGTTAAACAACAACAAAAAACATAACTGAAAACATACATGTCGCATGAGCTTGTCCAAAACACTTTATTGCTCCGTTGGGTTCAACGGCACCCCCCTGCATGCAACCGGGTCTTGGGCCATGTCCTCCTTGACTATGCATGTTCCACTGGGCTTTTGGTGGCACCCGGTTCAACGGGATCCTCATTGCACTCTGCTACGAGTCTGGAATGTGCATGTTCCACCTGGTTTTTGGTTGCACCCGCTCTGTCCTTGTCCTCATTTCGATTTGCTATGAGCGCTATTGAAGTTGGTTTTCTTGTGGCACCTGCTCCGGCCGTTTTTGCATATCCCCGCAGACCCTCAATGGCAATCGTAAGTTGAAACCCTCCTCTATTGAGTCGAATCTCTGAATTTTTGGGTGCGAATTAGGTGGTTTTGATTTCATTTGCTAATTAGGTGGTTTTGATTTTATTTCGAATCTCTCGATATTCATATTTTTTTCTAAATTATTTGAGGCCGACTTGTCCAATTCAAATTCATCATTTTAAATATTTTTTTATTTCCACAAATTCATCATTTTAAGCATTCTTGGAGTGGATCCGCTCTCCTGAGATACGAGGGGGAGGGTTTTAGTAATAAAAATATTATTTTAGAATGTCTGAGAAACTATCATCGGCATAGGGACAAATTAAGGCATGAGGGCCCCGATAAACATGGAATGTTTCACAGTCTTTGGTTAGGCCTTATGTGGTTGACACCGTCTATGGGAAGCACCCTAATTCCTTTCATTTGGAAAATCTGGATGGACAACTGCAGGATTTTCCTGTAAGTGGTAGGCATTTAAAGCACTTATTGCTTAAGAACGAAGATGTTTAAAAAATAAACCTACCTTGCACTAGAGTAGATTAGGTTCCAAGTCTTTTTGAGTTTTTCCCTTTTCTGTTATTTCTCCCACTTTTTAGCTCCGTCGAGCTATTTGAAGAAGTTCGTAGTTGGCAGGCATTTTTACTCCATTGCCTAATGGACATAGTAATAGTCTGTGTTTTGAGTATTTCGATGCAACAAAGGTGTACCAAAAAAATATCCTACTTCGTGTTTGTGTGAATTAAGCAACGGATAATATATTAAGGGAAAGAACTCACATAAAACCCTCCCTAAATATTGACTACTCATAAACCCTGCATGAAAATAAACCAAGTCCAAGCATAAAGAAGTTAATGATCAATACATAAGATGATGAATAAAATAATTATTTTATTAATGCCAAATGAAAATACAAATGAAGAAACAATACCTTGTGAGTGGGCTTTATGTAGCTAGGTGGGCTACAAAGCCACCCCTCTTTGGGAGAATCCTTTTCCTCCTTGTGTAATGGAACTCAAATTTGTCTCAGAAAAAATGTTGGAGATAGAGCTAGTATTGGTAGACCCTAAATGGTTTCTTTTGTTTGCAGAATCAATAGAAGAATTCTCGACAATAACAACAGATCCATCTTTGCTAGACATTCTTTCAGCTTCTCTGTCTGATATGTCAACAATTATTGTAGGTTGATTGCCTTGGACCAGAGTCTCCCCACTACTCTATATGTAATCATAATCCCGAACATCAACCAGTTGAACATCTATGAAAGCACTCTTCTCAACATCAACATCTACATATTCTAATTCTTCATTTCTAATAGTAGGTTCAACACCCATAGGAAGACTGTAAGATACCATAGCCCCAGTTTCAACAGAAAATTCATTATTAGCATGCAATTCCAACTCAGATGATGGAAATTCATTTTTAGCATCTACAACACTCTTGTCTCCATCAACATCTACAAATTCTCTCTTGTTACTTCTAGTAGTAATTTCAGCACCTGGAGGGAGACTGTAAACTGAAGTGGGTCCAGTATCAGCTGGCAAGCCATTATTAGATGAAAACTCTAAATTAGAAGATGGAACTTTGTGAACTTCAAGTGCAAGATCACTCATGTCACCAACAATATACAAAGATGCTCTCTTGTCACTATCAACGTCTACACACACACTCTTTTCACTTCTAGTAGTTAAGGCACCCAAAGTCAGATTGTAAGCAGAAGTAGGTCCAGTATCAGTAGGCAATTCATTGGTAGAATGAAATTTCAACCCATAATATGTAACTTCATGATCTTCAATAGGTGTACATTCTGTCTGCAAAAGTAAGCTTTCATTTACAACCTTCTCACTACTAATGTCATCCTTTCTAGTGACATTAGTTCCTATAGGTTGGTATGGATAACATTTTGTCATACAAGGCATACTTTCTATACTAGTATCAGGTTCACCATTTGCATCATTGAATTTTGTGTCCAATCATCAGAGAATAAAATTAAGGGAGATAGCTTGTCCATTTCTCAGACATTGCCTTCATTTGAGAGGGAAGAAAAGGTCATCTCCCCTCCCAAGAATTCAAATTCCCTTCTTTGATCTAAGAAAGACTCACGAGTTGAGTATGTGGAAGTAGTTGGCGTTTTACATTTGGATAAAGGTGAAGCAATGATTGTATGTGGGAAATCACATGTTTCTTTAGCAAAATCATAAGAGAAAAAGGGACTGAGAGAAGGTGAATAGAGCACCATCAACCAGGTCCTTAGAGTGGGGAAATTCAAGACATTGGTTTCAAAATGATTGTGCTCTCTCTAAATGTTTGTAGGGTAGGGGGTGCCCAAAAAAATTAGCCCTCAAAAGATGCTCCAAGAAAGTATGTGCCTAGGACACAAAGTTGTTGATTTTTTAATTCTTGTATTAAAATACTAGAGCTCGTGTTATTTATAAGATGTTGATGGATTCTCCAGTGGCCTGGTAATTGGTTGGAACCATAAATTTGATACTATTTATTCTTCTCTAATGAATTCAAGTATCATGGTTGAATTGTTTGCAAAGGATATAAGGAGAGAGATAAAATTACTCAATGTTTACAAGCCTTAACTAAGGTTATATCTATCATGGACAAAGCTGAGGCTGGAAACATTAATTTCAAATCCCTTTTCAAACACCTGTTAGAGGAAAATATTAGGGAGATCATGAAAATTAGTCGATTGGCATATCTTCTCCAATGTTTTCATCATCCTTCAATCCATGTCATCATGTCCAGCCTTGTCTCCAATCCATCCATGTCATTCTTGCTAGTTTTTTCAAGACCTTTGTCTAGGGTATTAGGTCCATCTAGAATGTCTTTGTCCATTTACATCATCTTCGAATTTCCAATTTCCAAGTCATTGTGCCAATCAATGCTTGCTTAGTCACTTCTTTCCACTTGCCATGATCTTTGTCATTAATGTTGTCATCAATGACAATCCTATTCATCATGAGACTATGAACATGGACTTCATTTCTTCTTTGTATGCATGGTGTTTTCGAATTCAAAATTGTCTTATTGCACATTTGATTTTCAGCTATCATTGTAGTCATGGTTTGGTTGTTTCCAACACTTACATCTCTTGTTGATTTCACTTAAGTTAAGGATTAAATTGTCAAGGATTTTAACATTAGTCTTAAAGACAAAAAGGCAGATTTACTGCTGATGGAGTTCTTCTAATGCATGATTTTCTATGGTTTTTTCTCTATAGAGCACATCACCATGGTGGGATTTTTTTTGATGGTATATTATTAGTGTATAGTATTTAGATGATGTTCATTGTCTTCTTGTTTGGCATCATCATCTCTTATTTGAATGTTTACATCAAGCATATGTGGTGTATAAGGGTTGTTTGAGGGTCTTACATAACATTCCCCGCACATTTGATTGAAACTAACACATTGCTCCTGAATGTTGTTGTTTAATTATTTATCCTAATGATGTCAATGACCTCTATGATTTTGACTATCAAGTGCTGAGGTGGAATCCTTCGGTTGTTTGCTTGCTTGGGAGAGTAGAGTGCTCCCCTTATTTGGCATATTTTGTAGTTATTTGGAGGCATAGAAACCTTAATAACAATCTATTAAAAAGGGCACTGATACCATTAGGATAAATAATTAAATAACAACATTCGGGATCAAATCAGCCTTGGTACACTCACTCATGTCATGCAATCACTACTTAGCTTTGCAAGGTGACGAGTGATGACTGATGACTACGAGGTACTAGCCACTGGGATTTGACTCTAAATCCTTATTCACTTTGGGATTAGATCTAAGGTGTTTTAATGTGTCAATGAATATGGCTGTGACAATAGAGAACCACTACAAGGCCCAAAACAAGGCCAACTAGAACCACAAACCAAGAAGAGGTTGATTTATGCATTGACATAGAGAGGTGGCACTAGGCACACAATATGGAGAAACAATGAGTTAGGAAAAACGTTTGGACCAAAGTACCACAATGGTTACTAATAAGAGAATATTTGACACATAAATATGCTATTAATTTTTAACAAGGGAGCTTGAAACCAGCGATCCTCATGCAAGCAAGCGTAGAAGGTCAAAGCGGAATTCAGTGGGCCCATAACCCACAAGTAAACATGGAAATATCTGCTTGGACCAATGGAAAACATCATATCTATACTATTGATGATAATATGATGTGGTTGGATTATATGCAAGACTAGAAACCTAGGTGGGATTTGAGACATACTGAAGTATTAGATGCTAACTTACAGGGATCTGATGCTTTTATTAGATGAGTGCCATAACTCAAAAGAATGCCTATGGGATAAAGTATTGTACCAGAGATGATTTACAACAACTCCATGAGAAAAGCAGTTGATGCAAGCAATTGGTTAACACACCTCTACCATGATCTTAACTTAATCTCGACATAGGTCTCTACACATCACCTCGGGCTACAACTAGACCAACAATACTACTGTATTAACCGGATATGTTCTTTGGAAGAATGGCCACATCAAGATGCTAGTCTCCGGTTTCCAAGTACTACACGCACTTATGAAAAATATCAAAAATTATGGTGGAAATTCTTGAGAAAAGAAAATACAGATAGAACATATTATACCATGCTAAATTTTGGACTTCAAATTACACATATCCATGAGGATCCTGCATTCTACGTCCCTGATTGGATCAGATACTGGTGGCATTCATTCGACATCAACCTGACAGCATTAGAACCAGTTGTTATTTATAATCTAAAACGGGAAGTTGGAGAATCTCTTGAATAGGTCAAAGATATTTTGCAGACAAAGATTACTGAGGATCAAATCCTTGGGTACTAAATTAAATACAAAGAACAATGGCTTGTCAAAACCCACATAGAAGTCCACATGCATCATAATAGACGCATGGTTCGGAGGTCTATTTATTCAAAGGCACGGCACACTGAATCCAACGTCTTTCAAGATATATATGG
>BSBM01001322.1:1202500-1345000 GCA_027924585.1 Larix kaempferi | reverse complement strand
TTGAAAAAGGAAAACATATAAATGCTTTCCTTGGCTCGCAAAAGGCCCTTGACACAGGAGAACAGGGCAAGGATTCAAGAGTTGCAAGATCAAATACAATCTTATGGGGTAAGTGGCATATTCATAAACAAATTTAAGCTATGACATGATTTCATATCTAATATTATGTTTTTTATTTTTCCAAGTGATCTGATAAAGTAAAGTTTATTGTTTGTAGGATTTTTTAAAACCCGTGACTAGAGAACCTGTTGAGACAGGTATAGGTAGCAGTGATTGTCCAATGCAATAAAAAAGAAGCAATGTACCAATGAAATTGAAATAGACATACATTGAAATTATTATAAATTAATGGATTACATGTTTTTGCAGGAAACAATGTCTTCTGCAGGAATTTGAATGACAACGCCTTGGAGTTGTTTGGACCCACCATTTGTACACGGTAGAATAGCCAAGATAGCAATAAGAGAAATGAATTGATGGACCACATGGTTAACTTGTTCGACAATACTTTCAACAGGAAAGTTGTTGCAAAGTTAGCCGGTGAGAATTTGAAATATACCAGGGCCCAATATAGGGAAAGATTTCAAGCTGACCTCAAGCATGACGCTCTCCCATGGTTCCGGAGAAAGAGTGGAAGGAACTCATAGATGATGCAAAGGAGAACTTGCTAAAAATCAAGGAAAACAACCATGGCCTAGTAAAGCAAGGTACAACATATATCATCTTTTTACTGAAATATGCTCAATTATTTTTTCTTTTTTGTTTTAAGTAAGATTTTTGATATCTAAGGTTTTTCAAAATTTTCATATATAGGCTACCTGACACCTCCAAAGCAACCAAAGCTAGAATGGAAAAGCACGGGCAACATAGATTGGGGTAGGGTGGCTATAGAAAACTAAGAGCAAGAATCGTAAGTATTAAATGATTAATTGTTGGAAATATTTATTTAACAATACCGAACAAATATCTAATTTTGATACTAGAAATTTTAAAATGTGTTATCATGCATTGCAGGTAAATACGTTCCAAGCTACTGCCACTAAGGAAGACCTAAAGCTTGGTTTCAAGTTTGGTTTTAAAAGTGTGGTTGAATATCGGAAAAGCTTGGGGCAGACTCCAATCTCCCCAATGACGCAAATGTAGGTATATCACCAATTGTAGTATACTATTAAAGTCTATTCAGTTATGATTATATCACCCATAACTAAAAATCTATGTTTGTTTTTAAGCAACAATGCAACCGTAGCAGTCAATCTAGCAGTACTCAGCAAGTACCAGTTGATGTTGGGGTGCACATGTCCCATGATAGTGTGGAGCATAGTGTCCATTCTGGTATGTATGCTTTGGAAATAGAAATATCTACTGTGATTAGATATATATATTTCCTGATGTATACTTATAAATTTTCTTCTTTCAATGGAAGACCATGCAGCTCAGGAGCGTGAACTGCAAGAGGAAGCAACTAGACCTCCAATTAACACCCCAGCTGTCACATCTACACAGACAGGTAAAGAGAAATATTGTAATTTTAACCAAAATAATGAAATATTTATTTCAATAATATTTCAACGTCATATATATATGCTCATTTCCATTATTACAGTTCACACCCCTTCAGAACTGCCTCCACGCCCTGCTCAGCGATGTACAAGAAGTGGCATACCTGAGGGCATGGAAACACAAACAATAATAGGAGATATCACAGTAAATACTGCGCCAATTGATGATTGTGATACCATACTCGCAAGTTTTTTCAATGCAAAAAAACATAAATCAACGAAAAAGTAGATGCAACATAAATTCATGACTTGTATTTTGATGTATATCGATGTTGTTAGTATGAAACATGGATTCTCTTAATATTAGCTATTAGTAACATAATCGGGTTCTTAAAATATAATCATTTTTCCCATTTATATGAAAGGTAACATAGTTCACTTTTATTTGGTATAGTTACGAGGTACTTATCTTTTATGTGATGCTCTTAGGAATTTTCCCATTTATATCTTTTATTTTCTTATAATTTGAATTTTAAATTTAAATGTCATCACAAGTCATTGTATGCTTGTTTATAATTATTTTGTATTTTAATATTCAAATTTTGTGTTTTATCACACATCATCACTCATGTATGTGCTGCATGTAAATATATTAGTCTGAAACATTGATTCTCTTTATATTAGATATGTTCATCATGACTTGGATCATCATGACTTGGATCATCATCACTCTTTATAATTTGATTAGTTGTGGTGTGATCACCTTGATGAGTGCAGAGGTTGAAAGAGATGAAAATTAAGTTATTAAATGTTTTATTGTTGCTTTAGCACTATTCAGAAATAGTACTGTTTTATCATGCAGCTGGAGAATTGTTATGTTGCTATACCTTTCTTTCATCTGTGTGCTTAATTGTTGTAGTATGTGGACTGTCTTGACCTATTTCAGGTCTGTACTTAACTTTTCCTCTCTCTCAGGGTACTTTCATGTTCCCTTGGTGACTTGTCCCTTGAAAGGATAAGATCTGAACCAAAATGTTGTCTGAGTACAAGGAAGCCTAATCCATTTTTATTCGCTTTTTTCATTTCTTATTTACTGCTGCCGCATATGTTATAATTTAATTACTGCCCATTACATCTCGAGGACCAACTTCAGCACAAGGACCACAGAGGAGTGTTGAAGTTGATAGAGATCAAAATTATGTTATAAAATATTTTACTGTTGCTTTAGCACTAGTCAGAAATTTGGATGGTAATTGTGATGAAATTTTGCTTTTGTAGACCATATTCCTAAATTGAAAGGTAACACAGGCGGCTTTTATTTTCTATAGTACAAGGTACTTATCTGTTATGTGATGCTATCAGGATTGCATAGAGAGAAATGAGGGATATTTTTATTTGGCATCCCACCACCCTTCCTTATACTGTGATGTTGAACTTTCAGGTTATATGGAACGTCTGTACATTTGAGAGAGATATGACTGGTTGTACCTTCCCCACCTTGATTGAGTTATTATTGGTCTTGTGTTACCTTATCTTTCACTTGTTTTTAATGGGGTCATTTACCCTCCTTGAGTAACTTTTTTAAAACCACCTTGTTGAAGTTTTGGTCTTATAGAGTACTATGGTTGTTTAGCCACATTTGGAGCATACCCTTGGTTCTAAGGGTCATGGGTCTTCTACTACCCACACCTATGTTATGACCATTGTTTATATTTTCTTATTTTATGACCATTGTTTATATTTGTACCCACACTTCAGATCTGATTTTTGGTTTAATGTTGACGTGGAGATCTTCAACTATATCTGTCTTATTGTTATATGATCAATATGTTTATTTTATTATCTGTTACTGATTGAGTTATTAAATACCTATTGTACCTTCCCCACCTTGATTGAGTTATTATTGGACTTTTGGTACCTTGTCTTTGACTTGTGGTTAATGCGGTCATTTACCCTCCTTTTTTTATACCGCCTTGTTGAATTTTTGGTCTTATAGAGTACTTGACTTTGATCACCTGTGATCAGTTGTGGTGTGATCACCTTGATGAGTGCAGAGGTTGAAAGAGATGAAAATTATGTTATAAAATGTCTTACTGTTACTTTAGCACTATTCAGAAATAGTACCGTTTTATCATGCAGCTAGAGAATTGTTATGTTACTGTACCTTTCTTTCATCTGTGTGCTTAATTGTTGTAGTATGTGGACTATCTTAACCTGTTTGAGGTCTGTACTTAACTTTTCCTCTCTCTCAGGGTACTTTCATGTTCCCTTGGTGACTTGTCCCTTGAAAGGATAAGATCTGAACCAAAATGTTGTCTGAGTACAAGGAAGCCTAATCAATTTTTATTCGCTTTTTTCATTGCTTATTTACTGTTGCTGCATATGTTATAATTTGATTACTGCCCATTACATCTCGAGGACCAACTTCAGCACAGGGACCACAGAGGAGTGCTGAAGTTGATAGAGATCAAATTTATGTTATAAAATATTTTATTGTTGCTTTAGCACTAGTCAGAAATTTGGATGGTAATTGTGAGGAAATTTTGCTTTTGTAGACCATATTCCTAAATTGAAAGGTAACACGGGTAGATTTTATTTTCTATAGTACAAGGTACTTATCTGTTATGTGATGCTATCAGGATTGCATAGAGCGAAATGAGAGATATTTTTATTTGGCATCCCACCACCCTTCCTTATATTGTGATGATCAACTTTCAGGTTATATGGAACGTCTGTACATTTGAGAGAGATATGACTGGTTGTACCTTCCCCACCTTGATTGAGTTATGATTGGTATTGTGGTACCTTATCTTTCACTTGTCTTTGATGGGGTCATTTACACTCATTAAGTAATTTGTTTTAAACAACCGTGTTGAAGTTTTGGTCTTATTGAGTACTATGGTTGTTTGGCCACATTTGGAGCATACCCTTGGTTCTAAGGGCCATGGGTCTTGTACTACCCACACCTATGTTATGACCATTTTTTATATTTTCTTATTTTATGACCATTGTTTATATTTGTACCCACACTTCAGATCTGATTTTTTGTTTAATGTTGACGTGGAGATCTTCAACTATACCTGTCTTATTGTTATATGATCAATATGTTTATTTTATTATCTGTTACTGATTGAGTTATTAAATACTTTTTGTACCTTCCCCACCTTGATTGAGTTATTATTGGACTTGTGGTACCTTGTCCTTGACTTGTGGTTAATGCGGTCATTTACCCTCCTTCATTTTTTTTACACCACCTTGTTGAATTTTTGGTCTTATAGAGTACTTGACTTTGATCACCTGTGATCAGTTGTGGTGTGTTGATAATCACTTCTCTTGTGTTGAGACTTGGTTGAAGTTTATAATTTTTGTTACTAATTTATTTGTGTTGAGTTATGTATTGTGCTTGGTTGTCATTGACCTAATCAACTCTAGACATTTCTCTCCCTGGTTTGTACATACCCTCTTGTAGGGTCCGCTGGTTCCTAGAGTAGACTAGCCTCTCCAAGGCACAATCAGTCTTTTCTGAAAGTAACACTTCTAAGTATTTTTACAAGAAGGGTTTCACACCCAGGTTGGTAGCTTCAACTATATCTCTCTTTTTTTTATATGATCTATATGTTTATTTTATGACATGTTACTAAAGATTAGTATACAGCAATTCAACGATGTGAATATGTAAAGATAGATGGGCGTGGATGGGGTCTTATCGCAAATCAAGATGTCAAGGTAAAATAATTATACAAAATGGAGTAACTCTGGTGTACCTTGATTGATCCTATGGTATGGTAATGTGTTTGTAACCAAAATTACTGTTCCATATGAAATTATACTACAATTTTGGAAATATGGTAATAAATTTAATTCCAAAATGGAAATTAATTCTTTTGTTTGAATTTGTCTTTCACCATTAATCAATAAAACTATTTATGTGCATGGTAATATTTCAAGCTAGTTGCCTTATATAATTTATTTTTGTTGGAGATTTTTCCAATTTTTATTTTTTGTTGATTAGTTCATCACAGTCTTCTTTTGGTGACAGACTTTGGGTACTTTATATGTAATTCGATTGGTCTACATTAGAAAAATTAAAATGGAAAACAATTAAGCATCAAATGACTTGTATTTTCTCCTCAATTTTCTATAATGTTTATCCTCGGGTGATGCTTGTTTTCCTATGTATTTTGCATTGCCACTTGAAGTTTATTTGATTTGTGCAAGGTCTAATCTATTATTTGGTTACATGAAGTGAGGTTACAATGTCTCAACGGACCCTTGAGTGGATGGATTTACAAAATTATAGAAGATAACCCTACCATCCAACACAAGATAACTTTTCCTGTCATTACAGCTTCCAGGTTGAGAAAACTCGTGGATCAAAGGTTTTAATTATGTCCTCGACTCATCATTAAGACATATTTATTATTGGATTCACGACTTCTCAATAATGATGAGTGTGAGTAATTTATTATTTGATCAAAGGCAATATGTTGGATGATCATTGGTGAGAGGCAAGCATTTAAGATGCATAGAAAATATTTGAAAGTTGTCTTGAGGAAAGACGAGGGATTATTCGAGACACAAGGCACAACAACTTTAGTAGTAGTTACCAGCGTATCTAATGATACTATCGTTATATAGGATGTTTTCAGCGAAAAAGGTATTACCCTAATTAAATCATTCAATGATCTTATATGACCTCATTCCAATATTTGTGTTTTATTTTCTAAGGATTATAGAAACTAGTCCTAGAAATGGCAACAACGATTCTAATTTGTTTATATCGAGTTACTGAACTTCACGATGAACATACATTACTTTGTCACTTGTTATTTTGTGGAATTTTTTTGTCATGGAGATTGGTAATAGTGACGTTTCCTTTGGTGATCTTGGTGATGATTCCCGAAGTATTGTATGGCCAAATTATGGCAGGATTTTGAACAAGTTAAAGGAATCCTATAATGTAGCTGATAATTGTAGAGCAAGCTCTTTCAACGATTAGAAGAGTTTTTCCTTTCGTTAGAGAGGATACGGAAATGACTAAGTTATCAGACAAGCTTAATGGAACTATAAATCTTGGACTCAAACAAGGAATTATGAAAGTCATGGAAATAGGAAGCATAGGAGGAGTCACCTAATGTATCTCGTCTTTCACCTACTAATATGGTAGTAGATTGGTTATGTATCATGGATTAAGTGGAGGAAACATTATTGTGAACATAATGTGCTTAATTATGGGTTGATTGTAATATTTCTCACTATCTATTTCTCTCTTTTAATTACTCTCTTATGAAGAAGCTCAATCAAAATTTCTATAATAATTGATGTGTTTGTAGAGGTCTAGGTGCTGCAGTTTCGATTCTCCGAATATCAGATATTTTTCAAAAGAACTTGTTGTTGCTGGTAAGCGGATCTTTGAGATGATTGAGAGAGTACCCATCATTGATTTGGAATATCCAAAAGGAGAAATGTTGCAAGGGGTTAGTGGTGAAGTTAAATTTTAAAACATTGAGTTTGAATATACATCTCGACCAGAGTCTGTGATATTTCACAACTTTTGTCTAACCATTCCTGCAAGCACGACCATTGCGTTGGTGTGAGGAAGGGGATTAGGAAAGTATACATTTGTGGAATTAATAGAGAGGTTCTATGATCCACTGGCTAGAGAGATTCTACTTGATGTAGTGAAAATTAAAGTGCTACATTGATCATGAAGGAGAATATCCTCTTCTAAGAGGAGGGAGGCAGCATGGACCAAGTTATTATTGTCCCTATGTCTTCTAATGCTCAAAATTTCATTAGTCAACTATTGCATTAGTTGTCGACAATTATGTAAATCAAACCTGTTATTGGATTTTATAGTCATTTATTTCCATTTGGTGGGAATATATTACCTTGGATATCTTATAAATTATAAAATAATCTCATACATTCCTATTTGTGTTATGTTATACTATCATTCAACCTTCACTAGCAACATCACATTTGTAAAAGCCCTCAACCTAATTTTGATATGAGAACATTGTATATTGATCATTGTTGAACAACATTGAAATCTAAGGCTCTCTCTTTTACTGATTTTTTTTTTTTAACACTTCCAGGTATCGTCTCTATATCGACGAATGTTACTTCCACGCAGATGTTAAACCTACCATGGAAGTTCATCGCAATACACATGCACCTCTTCGTGGAGCTATAGAAGATGTTTCAACGCAGATGCTATACCTGCCACAAATGTTCATCCATATTGCAACGAACCTCTTATATAAGTTCGTCCGTATAGAAACGAACTTGCGTGGCAGGTTTAGCGTCTGTGTGGAAACATATAGAAGAGGTTCATTGCTATATCAACGAACTATCATGACAGGTATAGCATCTGCGTCCAAAGCTATAGAATATTTGCGTCGATATAGAGATGAATATTTGTGGCAGGTTTAGCATCTGCGTGGCAACATATAGAAGAGGTTCATTGCTATATCGACAAACTATCGTGACAGGTATAGCATCTGCGTCCAAAGCTATAGAAGATTTGCGTCGATATAGAGACGAATATTTGTGGTAGGTTTAGCATCTGCGTGGAAACATATAGAAGAGGTCCGTTGCTATATCGACAAACTATCGTGACAGGTATATCATCTACGTCCAAATCTATAGAATATTTGCGTCGATATAGAGACGAATATTCGTGGCAGGTTACAAATTCCATAGATCTGAGAACTGTTGTATAGGTGACACATGGCCACTATGAAGCGTGGCAATTGCCACGAAGGGGAATCTTCGTCTCTATATCCACGAAAAAATGAAACCCATATCATCGCAACACGGACAATAAATCGTGGTAACTACAACGAAAAAATGTGGCAAATTTGAACATTTGTACTAGTGTTCGCTATAATATTTCATCGTATCGACCGCAAACTCAGTGATATAGCCTTCCAATATACTGTCAAACAAGACTTCAACAACCTGCAATGCTCTGTTGTCTACCTCCTACAAATCCTGGATCAATTCTAGGGTCCAGGACGTTCGCTCACTGCCCTTGAATTTTACCTTGCGAAATTTCAATTGCGCCAACCATTCATACAAGATAATCGGGAATTCGTAGAAAAAATATTTGTGTGGACCGTCGTGTATGTACTTTTCCAGCCACCAATCCGTCTTCAGTCCAAGTTTCTGATTCTCTTTCTCAGCGAAATCTCTCAACCTTTGATCGAACCAATCTTGAATTTCCGGTCTTGTCGGATACCACAACATGTCCTTCCTCCACTTCGCCCTAGGGTCCCGGCAATAGAACCATTTGTTGACACAAACCCAGTCGACAAGGGTTCCTTACTCTGTCGACATCCAACCCACCGCGATCTCCCTGAGCACCGGCCCAGACAGGTTTTACCCTATCCAGCAACACCTGCGGAGCAGATGAAGTCTCACCCGAGATGTTCGAGGGAGAGCTGACGGAACCACATTTTCGCTGAACAAAGGAGGACCATGTGTGGCTACTTATCGACTAAGCACAGCATTCACTAACAGATCATTCATTTCAACTTTTACATTTAAACAGAACTGCATCATCATTCCACGGATCTCATTATCAATAAAACCGTCAATGCACAAACATATCTAACAGTATAACATCATTTAGAGCACAGAAACATCACATCATTCACATATTCATATCATATCACATTCATAGCAGGAAAATAGAAAGAGACACAATGATTTTGCTCAAAAATCCATCATGTCATATTAACCTTCACATTAAACCATAGATACAGCAATATAGTTCTTCTGTCACATACCCAGATTCAACAAACTCAGATCAATATCCAAAACATACTGCAATAACAATTCTCTGGATAAAGATTGATATTTTAATACTTGTAATGCTACATCTATTTATAGGCTTGCGCCTTTACATTCATTGTCCACTTAGTCAACCGCATAACTACTTTCTAACAAGATTTACAGCAATATGACCCTTAATCCGCACAATGTGGTCCAAAATGACCAAAAAATACATAAAATACTATTATTTCTGACTTGTGCGTGATGTCTTTGACCTTGTGTAGCATCCGTGATGCTGCGCTGCTGACTCATCCAAACCGCCTGCCAACAGATGTGTCGACTTCCAAGTTCCACCTAAAATAGTAAACATTGAGATCGGTATGTTGGGGTTGAAGATTGATGTAACATGTGAAATCCCGACTTCCAAATCCTGATATTTATAACATACTAATGTTGGCATTGGAATGATGATGATATAAATATAGGTACGTTAACATCCCGACTCCCAATGCCCGGTTTTTTTAGATATTTTGTTGAAAAGGGGATTAAGATGTTAGAATTGACTTAGTTAAAAGCTTAACTTGTTTCAGATTAACTCCAAATTACTTGTAAATGAAATATTAAATGAGATTAACTAAAAATGGTGATGCCAAGACTTCTTTGAAAAAACAAGGTAAGAAATTAAAATTTCAAATGGGAAGGGGATCCCATCTTTCTTGAAAAAGATGGGATCGTTGTGGCGACAACCATTAGGAAGTTATGTATTTCCCTTAATGAGAATTTGGATGTATTGCATCTATAAATAAGATGTAATGGATATGCAAAGTGTGTGTATGGTGGTATGTAAGGAAGTGTTATTTGTGGTCTATAAAATCACAGTTGTAAACACCTATTATGAGTGTTTGATTAATAAATGAGTGGTAAGCTCACTGGTTTGTTGGTTTTACCCCAGGATAGGAGTATCCAAGGTAATTTGTGTATATTGTGTTGATGTGTTGCATGTCATTGTTATTTATGTCTAATCGTGTTTAAATATAGGAATCAATTTGAAATCCTACTGTAATTGGTATTAGAAACAATAGTCGGTTTCAAAGCTATATTTGGTTGTAGGGGGACACCTTTGTTGCTGAGGGTTTGGCTTGGACCTAGATCTAGAGAATACCTATTGCAATGGGAGTTTTCATAAACATTGATTTATAGTTAGAATGGCTAACACGTCGAGGATAGAAATTGAAATTTTAACAGGAAAAATTTTGAGCTTTGGAAGCTTAAAATGGAGGATCTCCTTATGGATCGAGAACAATGGGTTGCAATTGACCCAAGAACAAATTTGGTCGGTGTGTCGAAGGAATAATTACAACAAAAATGATAGGAAAACAAGGAGTACAATCTGACTTGTTTAGAAAATAATGTATTGTTGAATGTCTCAAAAGAATACAATTATTCAATGTCTCAAAAGAAGACA
Source organism: Larix kaempferi (assembly GCA_027924585.1). Classification (NCBI taxonomy): domain Eukaryota; kingdom Viridiplantae; phylum Streptophyta; class Pinopsida; order Pinales; family Pinaceae; genus Larix; species Larix kaempferi. The sequence goes on along the minus strand of BSBM01001322.1, from coordinate 1,334,257 downwards.
CTGCAAAGAAGCTATGGGAAAAGTTGGGGAACTTGTACCAGTTGAAATCTCTGGTTAACAAGTTTTTTCTTCAAAAAAATCTATATCTTCTGAGGATGGTTGAATATGGCTCAGTTACAAGGCACTTGTGTGCATTCAACACTATGATTAGTCAATTGTTGTTCGTGGATATATAAATCACTAAGGAGTAAAAATATATCAGTCTGTTTTGTTTTTTTCTAGATTCTTGGGATAGCCTGGTCATGGATATTGGAAACAATAATACCACATTGAAATCGACAATGTGGTTTCATCTCTATTGTTAGAAGAGATAAGATGAAAGAACATGGAAGGATTGCCCCATGACACCTTGATGATAAGAGGTCAATCGGTAGAAAGAGGAAAAGACAAAACCTCTTGTAGAAGATTGAAGACAAGGGGTAGATGTCATGGTCTAGTGACAAAAACATGCTAGCGATGTGGTAAATTCGAGAATTAGTGACAAAATTGTAATTCAACGAAATTCAAGAAAGGAAAAGGTTATGAGGAAGGTTAGTCAACTAAAGGTAAGTTTTCACAAGAAGAGAAAGACAATGTGATCCACAAGTACGCAGTGAGACCGTGACTCTAGTGCATCATATCATATGACACCTCATAGAGAATGGTTCTATGAGTATGAAAAATTTGACGCTGGTGATTCCCTACCGGGAGATGATTCACTAACCAGGATAGTCGAACAGGTAAATTTTGACTAAGACTTAATGATGGAAGAATATGAACACTTCCAAAAGTGTTGCATATTCTAGGTTTGGCTCAAAACCTGATCTTGGTTAGTAAGATGGGGAATGCGGGTGTGTATTTTGTATTTGAGAAAGCTACTTGCAAGATGGAGCGAGGAGTGATGGTACTCATAAGATGTGTTTGGACTAGAACCTTGTACAAGCTATTGGGAAGGGTATACATCGACAAATGTACTATTGTAATCTATTTTGAATCTGACGGAACATCTACTTGTCTAGTCGACTCGACGATGTTGTGGCATCAACATATGGGAAATACAAATGAGAATGGTCTTAATGTTATGCATAGTAAAGGTATGGTCAAAGGTATCTTTGACTATTCTAAAGAAGTCAACTTCGGTGAACATTGTATTTATGGAAAACAGAGTTGTGTAAGTTTGTCATCTGGTGCTACTAGAGCTAAGAAAATACTAGAATTAATACATGGTGATGTGTTTGTACCCGTGTTGATCCTTACACTAGGAGGATCTCAGTATTACATTACTTTCATAGATGTTTTCTCCAAATTGACATGGTTGTATTTTTCTAAAGAATAAATCTGATGTTTTTGAGAAATTTCAAGGGTTCAAAGCTCTCGTGGAGAATCAGATTATTAAAAAGATAAACTTTGTTGAGAACTAATAATGAAGGAGAATCCTGTGGAAAAGCATTCAGCCAATTCTATAGATAGCACAATATAGCTCCACAAAACACAACTCCTTACATGCCTCAATAGAATGGAGTTGTTGAAAGAATGAACAGAACACTGATGGAGAAAGTGAGGAGCATGCTTAGTGGTGTAGGAATCACATAAGAATTATAGGAAGATGTAGTCAACATGACATGCTACCTGGTGAATAAGTCGTATTCGATGGCTCTGGTCAACAAGACTTCATATGAGGCATGTGCTTGTAAAAATCCCTCTCTTACACATCTCACACTTTTTGGGTGTGATGCATTTGTGCATATCCCAAAGGAGAAAAGAAAAAATATCGACAAAAAATTGGAGAAGTGCATCTTCATCGGGTACAAGAATTGAGTGAAAGGGTATAAGGTGTGAAACCCAGTCATGAGGAAGGAAATTTATAGTAGATATGTGATCTCCAAATAATTTGGAGGAACTTCCAGGGATGAAGAGATTAAAACATAAAAATAATTAGAAATGAAAGAATTTTAAATGAATCACGAAAGTATATTTAGGTGAGTCAACTAAATCCATGGAAGAGGTGGAACATAAAACTCCATATGTCAGAAGTCTAGTCGAGTAAGACAACAACTAGAGGGGTACATTCCAGCCAACTTTCGCTCTCCTTTTGTGTTATCTTCCATAGAATATGATCCCAGGTTGGAAAAGGAAGCTATCAACTCTACAGAGGGTAAACTTTGTGTAAAATCCCTCCTTTAAACCCTAAAATGTTGTAAATACAATTATTTATTGTACTTGTTTTTCTGGTGAGGAGCTCAAGGCCAAGGCCCTACCAGTGAACCTTGTAGCTATATGATTAACTCCTAAGTTGTAGGAGACTAAAAGTTGATAACACAACTAAAATGATGGGCAGATGAATCCACTAAGGATCTCACTAAGATACTATGGCCTAGTTAATTTAAATACTTAAACCATAATAGTGGATAATATAAGTAACCTCAGCAGAGAATGCCAAAGAGTTATCTGCAGAGTCTGGAGATAGAAACAAGCCTAGGGATTTAATTTTAAAGGACTTTATGTTATAATCACTTTTAAATAAAAAGGAAGATATTATAGTAGTATGCTAATACAATATGATAAAGTATATATTGCAAAATATATATTTATATGAATATACATAGTATATATATACTTTAGATTTCATCATCATATATATATATGTGTGAGAGAAAATGAAACAATCATACTTTCCCAATATAGTACCTTATATGGGAAAGGAAGATACCATAGCATTTATGCTAAAGGAATATAATATATATATACATATATTCTTCTTGATTTTATCATAGTTTTCAAAGGAAGTAGTAACTTCTTCAAGACATAACTAAGAGATTAGGAGACTAATGGAATGAAGAGAAGCGTGGTATGAAGGACCACGTATTACCTTAATGAAACGTGTTACCTTAATGAAGTGAAGCGCCATCTTGCATTGTTGTGGGTCGGTGGTTGTTGGAGCGTTATCCTTTGAGTGCCATTCATCGTTTAGGCAGCGAATTCACTACCACGCCGAGGGGAAAGAATGCCTTCTTAAAGAGGTGGGGTAGGGAAGCAAAGGGGGGGGATTTTACGGTGATACTTTCATTACTGCACAGAGGGGGAGGGGACGGCTTGTTCAAATCCTGAACCCTATCTGTGTTATTTCGTTTTATGCTTTATGTTCTGCGATATGTGTATTAATGCGCAGACCTCTGTATGTAAACAGATACCTATCCTTCTATTATGAGTTTCTCTGTTGAGTTTTCTATTAGATTCTTTTTATGACTCTGTTTAATGGAAAGCTCAAAAGATAGGGACAGCGTAGAAGCGTGCTTTCGCTATCAGATTTTATTTATATGTTATGATTGATTGACTGCATATTGGGGAGAAATAATATTTTTCTCTACATAGTGTTTGTTGTTTGTGATTCAAGAAGAAGAAACCTCTGTTCAGATTTTATTGATATGTTATGATTGTTGACTGCGTATTTGGGAGAAAAATATCTGTCTCTACAGAATGTTTCACTGTTTGAGAATTAGGGAGAAGAAACCTTTGTTTTGTTGCTTGACAGAGTACTTTTATATATACAATGTTACTGTTGACACAGTTTCTTCATATCGGTGATCTAAGCATTGATTTCCGTCTTGGACTAAGTTTTTATAGGTCTATGATCCATGCATTACTTGGATCTCTGCATTTTATATGTAGTTGTTACTAGAGAAAACCATAAACCTGGAATGGATCTGCGTTTTTAGTATATGATGTCTTTCTCTACAGTCAAAAAGTGTTTTTTGACCTCTTTCTTTAGATCGAACTCTGCGTGGTGGATGCTGCCATCGTGGTATGGTTTAGTTCTATAATTGTAGAAAACGCCCTTTTCCAGTGTCAACAGGAATTGGGGAATTACATCCCGGTTTGTGGCATGGTTTAGTATTATGGTCTATTATTGTTGTAACGCTTTCCAGTTTTCGCATGGATCGGGGTTTTCATCCCTGTCTGGGATATTGTTGCATATTCCTAGTTATGGTAGTTATGGATTTTAATTGACCTCCCTACGGGAGAAACGTTTGGCACAGGTGATTACTCAGTGTTGCTTGATGTTGGTCGTTGTAAACCCAATAGTTGCGTGGGTAGGACGGCTCTTCACAGAGCTCGACCCATTCTTATTTACTGTAATTTGTTTTGCATTATCAAGTCCGGGGTGGAATGAGAGGAACGGCTCAGATCTAGTAAGCTAGCTGATCCCATAAGCCGAATAGTATGTTATCCTTGTGGGATCGACCACTATGAATGATAAAAGTATACTTATGACCTTGGTACATAACTTTATGCACACTCTGCACATCTGAATCATGTTGGGCAATCTCCTAGATCGATTCCAAGCTTTTCCAAAGTTAAAAGGCTATGTTATTAAAGGGACGGTAAGGGCATGGCTCCAATGATGCCATATTTTTCTATGTAGTTTCCTTTTAATATTCTTTTTGTCTAGAATGGTATACCTGAGAATACCTTGTGTTATTGTTGGAATTGAAAGTTCGTTTGATAAGTCAGTTTAGAGTTATGGATAATAGATTTAATAGATCTTTGTATGTTTATGTAAGAAGGTTAAACATTTACATATATAGATCAATAGACCTCCATGCTTATATTAATGTTAGGGTTAAAGGTCTTGAAATGTACTCTATGAGAGGCATTGAGAAAGCGGGAAGTTGCAATAATTGAGTTTGCAAGATGTAACCAGATGTAACCTTCTATTGATTAAAGGAATAAATCGTGACTCTTCCTGGTGGACATAGCCCATGGATATGGGTGAACCACGTATATATGGTTTTTCATCTTATGTGTGATTGTGTTATTTGTATACGATTTTTTTGACTTATGTGTAATCTCGTCTTATGTGTAATTGTGTTATTTGTATATGATGTTTTTGACTTATATGTAATCGTGTTACTACTGTATAAGTGTATCATTTTTGTTAAGTAATTCTTTGGTAAGGATAATCCATGATCATGCATGTTGTTCCTAGGACGAGCATATAAATGTGTTTAAAAGTTGTCAAGCACAAGAAAGTTCACCACTAACGGTTAAATAAATTCATGAAGATACCCTAGGTAAAGAGAGTAATATTTCGATTTATAAGCTTATGTTTTAGAGGGTTTGATTGCCTCATATAGTCATCTTTTATGTTGAAGCAATTTTGTTATAGTTGCAAGTCCCCTTACGTATAATTGTCTCAAAAGAAATATAGGGAGTTGCATGGATAATTCTTGATATAGTAAGTAGTTCAAATTGTATAAGAATTGAAAGTATTGACTAAGACCCTCTCACAAGAAATTCATAAGAAATTCAAGGCTGATAAAAATGACAGAAAAGAAATGATTAAATGCATGTTAGTTATTTACTTTTAATTAAACGTATTCTTTAATGATGACTGAACGACAGACCTTTTTAGTTCTTATCATGAAGTGTAGATCTTTAATGGAAGAAAAATTTTCACCCAAATACTAACTCGTTCATTTGGGTATGTTACACTTTGGCAAAGGGCCATGGAAGAGGAAATGGAATCATTGAGAAAGAATGAAACGTGGTATCTAATCATGTTACCAAATGGAAGTAAATCCACAGGTAGTAAGTGGATGTTGAATAAAAATTGAATGCAACAAGCCAAGTCGAGAAGTACAAGGCTTGATTGGTAGTGAAAGGATATTACCAAGTCAAAGGAGTCAACTTTGGTGATATTTTCTCTCATGTTGCGAAGCTAACTTTCATAAGGGTACTAATGTCTTTAGGTGTAAAATTTGATCTTGAGATAGAACAAATGGATGTAAAGACAACATTTCTTCATGGTAATATTGTAGAAGAAATTTATATGAAGCAACCCGAAGGTTTTATAGTGGAAGGAGAAAAGGAGCTAGTCTACAAGCTCAAGAAGTCTCTCTATAGTCTGAAACAATCACCCGGAATGTGGTATTAGAATTTTGATATGTATTTCCAGTAGCTAGGTGTTTTTGAGAAGTCATTTTGATCACTATGTTGATGCGAATAAATTTCTATTCATTTCATATATGTAGTTTTGTATGTCGATGACATGTTGGTCAAAAATAACATGGATCTGATAAAGGAGGTAAAATTGTAGTTATCCTCCAAGTTCAACATGAAGGATCTCAAAGCAACCAACTTCATACTTGGAATGGAAATATCAAGATATCGAGCAGGTAGAAGGCTATGGTTAAGTAAATGAATATATGTTGAGACAATGCTGAAACTTTTCGACATGCAGGAAAGTAGACCAATCAAGGTCCCTATTCTTGTGGGAGTTAAGCTATCTATTGAACGATGTCCTAAGACACAGGAAGAAATAAAGTGAATGTCACATGTTCCCTATGCTAGTGTTGTAAGTAGTCTAATGTATGATATGGTCTATATTTGACCCAATATTTCCCATGCAGTGGGAGTATTGAGCAAGTACATAACGACACCTAGAAAAGAGCATTGGACCACAATCAAGAGATTATTTAGGTATCTGCATGACACAACAGACTATTCAATCTATTATGGAGGAGAGCCTGGGACAACAAGTAAATCAATGTACATGGATTTGTCGATTCCAACTGGACTGGAGATATAGATTGCAGACAGTTGACCAACGGATATGTGTTCAAGCTATTCAGCGAAGCAATTAGTTGGATGAGTAGGAGGCATTCGATCGTTGTGATGTCAACTACTAAATTTGAATACATGGCATCTACCCATGCATGTAAGGAGGTTGTTTGGTTGTGAATATTGTGTTCAAATGTTGGCCTTGATCAGCCTTCTTGTCAGGATGGATTGTGACAGTCAGAATGCAATCTTCCTCGCAAAGAACCAAGCATATATTTTAAATACAAAGCACATTGACGTACAATACCATTTTGAGAGAGAGATGGTGGAGAACCAGAAGGTGTTGTTGGAAAAGATAGACACAATGAACGTTGTTGTAGAATCATTTACCAAATCGATAAGTATAGGAAAGTTTTCTTGGTGTAGGGAAACTATGGGCTTGTTAGCCCTACTTAGGTGAACTGAAGTTCTAAATATCATATTTATGTGAAGAAGACAACAAGTGGGAGAATGTTGGGAATTTTAGATTCTTTGCATGTAAATTGACTAGCAAAGTCGATAGTCAAATAGTATTAATTGAATAAGGTAGAAGGTGACAGATGGCGGAATTCTGGTCGACTAACCGATTGGAATAGTTGTTTGATCGAAGGAAAACGATTGATCAATGATAAGTCAATGGAAAAAACAAAAGCTTAATGAGTAATTGACCAAGGTTGACCCAGTCAAGTCGACTGTAACAAAATAACTGAAGTTGATTAGGAAGTTATGGAGTTCCATTATTAAGTAGTTGGTTGTATTGCATCTATAAATAAGATGTAATGGCTATGCAAAGTGTGTGTATGGTAGAATGTAATGAAGTGTGATTTGTGGTCTAGAAAATCATGGTTGTAAACTCCCATTATGAGTGTTTGATTAATATATGAGTGGTAAGCTCACTAGTTTGCTAGTTTTCTCCCAAGAGAGGTGTTCCCAGGGAAATTTTTGGGTATTGTGTTGATGTGTTGTGTGCCATTGTTTTATGTCTAGTCTTGTTTAATTGTATGAATCAATTCTCAAGCCTAGTGTAATCGGTATTAGAACCAACACTAAAGGGGTGTATGATGTATACTAAGGTGTTGACACCCCCTTAGACCATAAAACCTCATATTATTACATTTTTTTACCCCCAATGGACAAATACTAACCAAAAAATACAAAATCATGGTGACAAACTTAATAATAATGCATGACAAAGAACCAAGGAAACACCAACATATGGTAGATGTAGTAAAGATGCTAATTTGGATTTGGAGGCATCACTGAGTGGAAAAAATTTGACAATATAGATCGCTAATATCTATATGTATCTCAGTAAAAAAAAACACTCCAGAGCACCTTTCACTATAATTGTCATAGTTGGGCTAGACCTTTTACACATATAATCTAGGTGCCATGTCATTTTATAATTATCATCTTTTGACCGTGAGAAAAAAAGATACAAGGAACCAAATAGAGGTAGAAGAAGAAGCGAGTAATGGTTGGTAGGCCCTGGTCCTGCTAATATTCAAGTGATCATCTTCGTCTTCAATCTTTGTGATCATACTAGTACAAATTGGGTGGTTACAAGCCCCATGCAAATGTGTATTCTTGTTGTCGATTAGGGTTACCCCCCCATGCATAATTGCATTTAGTTGGTTGGATTTTGTCCTAGTATTGAGAGGAGGCTATCATATGTATGTACTTCATTCATTGGGCATATATATATGAGATTTCCAATTGTCCATATATTATGTATATTTTTTATTTGATTTTAGCATTTTATCTTCTTGGGATGGTTATTTCCAACTACTAATTGTTTAATTGATGTGACAAATGTAAGAGAAAATTGTTAAGGGAATTAAAACTAAGATGGAAGATAATAGTACAACTATTTATTGTTGTTGTGTTTGTTGTTATATATGTTGGATAAGAAGAGTTTTTAGATCTGGTTTATGCATGCGAAGATTCCCTGGAGAGATAGAAATTCATTAGAATGATTGTATCTTTGCTCGTTGATTTGTTGTGAATTTTGGGGCTAGTAGAAGTGAATTATTGTTATTGTTATGCTATTGCTTTACACATTAATTGATTCTTTTGTTGAAATATTTTTTAGTGTCATTAGTAAAACCTAGTTGATAGATTAGGTTTCATTTTTAAATACCTTTTAGCAAGGTGTTCCCATGAAGATGGGTAACAGTTTTTGGCAAGACACGAGCGCAGATTGCCCAAAATGCAAGTTTGATCGAAGGTTTAAATAACACCAGATTGAGCTATTGGAAAAAACTTGAGTTAGCTAATAGCTAGATGAATTTATTGCATAAATTGACTTTTTTTAAATATTTATTAATATTATTTAAAACTAAAATTAATATTTCGGGTTAGAGCTCGATCGAGCTATTATATAAATCATTTTTTTTGTAAATATTCCATCTATTATGTTAATAGCTCGATATTCCATGTATTATTTATGCAATAGATAATATTTAATATTATTTAAAACAAAAATTAATATATCGATCGAGTTATTATCTAACCCGAAATATAAATTTGGGTTTTAAATAATATTAATATGTATTGAAAAACGTTGATTTATGCAATAGCTCGATCGAGCTATTAGCTAACCCAAAATATTAATTTTGGTTTTAAATAATATTAATATATATTAATAAAAAGTTGATTTATGCAGTAAGAGCTCGATCAAGCTCTTTTCTTAATCATAGTGCAGGTTTACTAAACCGTCGATCGAGGTATTTTATAAAATGCTAAAACCCTCAATCAAGGTATTTAAAAATAGACCTTTAGTCCATTTTACTGCACATTTAATTTTACTGGCCTCTTTAAAAGACATAAACCCTATAATTAATTATACCTTAGGGGACGGGCTTGGTATCGGTCGATTCATCAATGAATCATCTATCCAGTGGCATATAATTTACAAGTTTTTTAATTCGTATGATATTTTCTAATTTTCTTTTTAAAACTTACAATTAAAAACTATGTCCACAACTTTGAAGGAGCTCAAAGAAAAATCAGCAACATAAAAAACACACAACCCAAAAATTTGAAAATATATATATATATATATATATATATATATATATATATATATATATATATACGCCCCACATTGGCGCGTCCTCTTCAAAAGGGTATTATTGGTTTTTTTTCATTTATGTAGACAATAAAAAAAATTTACATGCACACAAATGTGTACAAAATGTGATTCAAATATTCAATAGTTAGTTCTGAAAATTAATAAAAATATATAATTTTCCCAAATAAATTAAAAATATATATATACACCCCAGTGCATGTACAATTTGTGTGGATTATGTTCATATTTTTTTTTTCAAAAAACGTTCACACAGTCCACTTGTTAACTTTTCCTAAAATTTGCAAGGAGAACATTTCATTAAATGTAATTTTGACTCATTAAATGATATTAGTATTTTTTTAAAATATCATTGGAAAGACAACATAATTCTCTCCAATTTGTTTTTTATTGCATGTCGAAATTTACAAAGCATAGATGAGTTTCGAGAGATTCGATTTAATAAATGAGTAGCATATCGAACTTTCATTGTCACTTTTGGCCAAAAAATGTTACCCATCTTCATAAATTCACCCAACATAAAATTTCAAAGCAAGATATAATGTCATTTTATTACAACATTATAATTATTAATAAATCCATTACTTTTATGTACTTTATTAACACCATATACATGGCAAAGAACACCTAACAACTGCATAGGAATTAGTTTTTAAACAAGAAATTAATTATGTACACACTCTTTATCCATTCAAAATTTTTAATTATGTATTTTGAAATTTGTTAGAAATTATATAATATTTTTAAAATCAATAGTATTTTTTTCCAACCATTTCATAACTTTTTAAAATTATTTTGACTAACAAAATTAATGAAAAAATTGTTACTACAATCCTATGCCTACATGGACTAATCATTTTCATGTGTTGTGTAATACAAAGGATTTTACTCCACGTTGTCAAAAAAAATTACAATAACTACTTATTAGTCCTTGCCTTAAGCTACAAAGACTCTGGTAAACGGAGTGCATCTATTTCAGTTAACCAACACAGGAATAGATGGATTTATGTTCAGTTTAAACTAAGGTTTTTAGAGAAACTTTTTAATAGCAAATGGGATACTTGGAGGCCTTTTTTGGCCTCATCCCGAAGCCAGGTTGAGTTAATACTCACAATTCATTTGCTTCAACTATTAAAAAATAATAAAACTCATATGTTTCAACTTTTAAAAAGTTATAAAGCTGAGATTTATGGATTAATGCTAACTTGACATTAACATTACTTCACAAAATTAAGTGTTAGACTTTTACTCATCACCCTGGTCATGGAGTATATATACCTCACCGCCTTGCCTCTTGTAGCCACGAGAGGCACAATACCATCCTGTCAAGACTATGCTCAATTGCATATACCTTACCGCCTTGCCTCTTGTAGCCACGAGAGGCACAATACCATCCATCTATTAGGGCTATATATGCTCAATTGCTTCGTTGAGTTGTCTAGAAACTATGTATCCAAATCCTCAAGCTTGTCTGAACAAGGGAGCAGTAACTAATAACCATAGCTCCGATGCAAATGATGTAGCTCTCTTATGCTGTATTGCTTCTTCTTCTAGTTAGCTAATAGCTACCAACACATTGCTGCTAGGTGTGAATCAGGAAGGAAGGACATTGTTGTTGCTCTTGATAGAAAGGACCTAGAGCCCACGTGAATCAACTCGACTCGGAAGGAGTCAAGACAGAAGAGAACTCTGCCAATCCCATCATCTTTGTGATGCTTCATCTAAAATTTAGAGAAATGTTCTTCATCTAATTACATAATCTATGCATTATGCATCTAAATACTATTCAAATTACATTGCATTTAACTATCTAATACTACATTACATGTACGCATTTAACTCTCTAAGACTACATTACATTTATGCATTTAACTATTCGAAAGACATTCTATTTATTTATGCATCTAAATAAGCTGGATTAAGGTTGGAATTGCACGGGAGGGGACATTGCTAACCTTCAGAATATGGGAATCCAGCGAGGTGCTATATTATTTCCCACATCAAAGACTCACAAATGACCTCCCCCGCAGGGATGGTCTACATTTTTCCGGAGACATTGCAATGGCCACACACAGGGCCAAGGAAAAATACTATCACCATGATGGAGCCAATTTCACGCTACTTTTGCTCTCCTACAATTTTTAGACTCAGTGTGAACAATGGAACTGCAATGGCTTCTGCAACGATCAGTGACCTTGCAAATAACGCATGCAAACGGCAAGACACCCATCATTGATGCACAATAGTCCTACAGCTAACTCGTAGACATTTACAATAGAGTCATAGACGTTTGTCATCTATCCAACAACGTGTGTTCTGGGTAGAGAACATGTGTTCAGTGAATATCGTCTCCTTTTTGCTCGATGGGAGATAAACAAAAAGGTACCAATTCAAGGCAATTCAATAGTTTATTGAGACAGGCGGGCATCATTACATAAGGTATCTATTTAAGGGGCAATTATTTGAATGAACATCGATGGAATTTGCACGCTTTAGTGTCAACAAATGATAGTAACAATGCGTCAGTCATGTTTTATTTATTTTATATCCCTCGACAACTAAGCCACCAAACGTATCTAAATCAAATACTAAGAAGTAGACACCAGACACTTCTTTCTTCTTCGTTAGTGATTTGTAGGCACTTCTTTCTTCTTCAATAACCACTTTAATTGTTTTTTTAGTAACTGGGTTCTCAAGGTGATCTCTACAACTCAAGGAGAGGTAAGCTTGATGGCGTGCTAGCTTTCTGATATTATAAGTAAGAATTAATGTAACTCACCACCTCTTAAGAAAATAATACCACTCATCCTCCAAATTTGAGCTCTAGCAATAGTACATCAACTATGTTATAGCCTCCCAAAGATAGTCAATGAGCATGCATTCAAATATTTTGACAAAATGCCAACTGCGTCATTAGATTAAACAAGAATTCTGATTTTCCATAAAATTTAAAAAGGAATTAAGATTCAAAAGCAGAAATCCAACTCAAACAATTTGGTGCAATATCAGATACTGAATATGTTAAACAAATGACCAAGAATCAGAGGAAGATAAACTAATTGATAAAGAATTAGAAACCTTGTCTTTCTCTTCCGAAAGAATGGTATTTAAGTTAAACCTTGTTGGTTTGGAAGAAGAATCCATGAGATAAAATGCTTCAAACCATGAAATAAAGCTTAGAGTATCATAGATAGTCGAGCGACCAAACCACAAATAGAATTCACGTTGCGGATGAATATATAAACCGAGGTCAGAAATATATTGAAATCCAATCCAACCATAGCGATAACAATTTTATGAATCATTCATATAGTAAAATGCTTCACTTTCATGGCGGTAAACACCAAACTTGGCAAAGATTTTCACAAGTTATCATCTATTTACTTGAAAAATTCCATCCATGTCGTGTCTCCCAACACCAAGTAGTGGCTCAATATTTAAATATGGTATGAGATTCTCTTTATGACCTTTCTAGAAATCTTTCACCATTTTTAATAGTATATGCTTTGTCATGTTTGGTATTTTTATTTTTCTATTCAATATTATTTTTTAGTGATGTTGGCTTTATCCATTTTTCTTAATGCAAAAGATATCAAGAAGCAAGGAAATAGATGATTGCCCTGCTACGATTCACCTTTGTAGTTTGTTGCGAAAGCATTAACTGCTTAAAATCCCCTCAATGGTAGTTTTTCATATGCTTTTGAGAGCTCTAATATTCAAAGGTCGGCTTCAAATTGAAGTGCCCTACCGGGAAAGCATGTTCCTCCAAGGTGAGTCTTGAGTCGTAAACCTTTAGATCTTAGACTTTTAAGCAGGTACAACCAGAAGTTATTAGCTTTACTGATCACACATCAATCACCAAGTAATAAGCTCTAGTGAACCCACCTATTTAAATGTTTCTTTTTAAGGCAAGTCATGCCCTTTAGAAAGAAATGATATTTATGTGTAACGATAGAAAGAAAACAAAATAGTGTATAGTATAGTAATGACTAGTATTTTTAGCTCAAGCTATCTTAATGAGCATCTTATGTTATTCAAAGCATTGATATCACCCCCACAAAAATCGAATCTCAGTAACCAGATAACTCACTAAAGACTTGTTTGTTAAGTTAATATAAAACAAAAACTAAAGGTAGAGACTTGATGCTATGCAACCCATCTTGTTGATTCTACATGCCACAATGAATAGATTCAATGCATCATCAACAATGATTTTTTCATAAATTCAACTTTTGTAAAAGTTTACTATATTTGTTCTTGTATTTAAATTACTCTTGAAGTATATAAAGAAAGAGAAATGTATAAAATCTTGTATTTAAAATTACTCTTAAAGTATATAAAAAGAAGAAAAGTGTATAAAGAGAAGATAGATACAATGTAATTTTTTCAAAAATCCAACTTTCATAAGACTTTAAACTATATATGTTCTTGTATTTAAATTACTCTTGAAGTGTATAAAAAGAAAAGAGACGCAATGGATAGCATAAATTCCTAAAAATTTTGAAATTAGTCTTTTAATATGCTTATAAGTTACTAAACCATATAGCGCATTAGTTTAGTCATAACCTAGGCATGATACATGTTGACAAAAATCCATATTATCTCAATACTATATCTAAGGATCAATTCCAACATGCTATAATGTCATTCTAAATTCTTGTTAGTGTTGGTAAAGATAATTATACATCCAATAGCTCCATGAATTCAAACATTATGTCACTTGTATTTATTATCTATTGCAATGAAAGATTTATTTATTAAGTTAAAATTGCAGGACATGGATAATAGCACATCCTTATAATCTCAATATCTGTATGGATCCCACTATTATGTTATTTGTATTTATTACACCCAATATTTTTATGGATCCAAATATTGTGTTATTTGTATTTATTATTTGTTGCAATCAAAGATTGATTTTTCTGTTCAAAGTGTTTAGTCTCCTTAGTAAAATCTAGTTGATAGATTAGGTTTGATTTTTAAAAAAATGGCATAGAATTTCAAAGTGATTAAAATGCAATGACATTTTATTACAACATCATAACCATTAATGAAAAAATTGTAATATATGCCATGATATGATTGGATGAAACAAACATAATCTCCACATAGAAACACACACTACAATATATCGTAGTCTCAATCATATTAGAAGATTAATTTGTTACTTAAAACTAGTCCATCATACCCTGAAAAGTTTATATAAATTTGTGGTTTCAAAGAGACTAGTAATCCAACAATCAACCATAAGTTCTTAGTATTACAACCACTAACATTATATTTTCAACAACAATTATACTATTGTATCACTCTCATCATAGAGTGTCTGTGTTAAGAAGATATTCTTGTTCTTTTTTCCTCTGGATGCTTTGCTATTTGTTTGGTATGAACCAACCTTGTATTTTGCCTACATTTTGTTAACTTTATCTTAGGATTATAAACAATGAGCTTAGGTTCATAGACAATGCACCATCCACATTATACAGATCATGTAAAACATTGTATATTTAGTTTATCTAGATTTACATTATTGTTATTATTGTCCATTGAATTTTTTACCCATGACATGTATAAACCATTGTTGAGTCTGTTACTTTAATAATGTCATCATATAACTAATATGAAGTTTATATGAAGTCACTTCCAAAGAAAAACACATAAACCTTAACAAAGAATTAGCTTTATTTTTAACATTGTGATAACTAAATTGCAGTATAAACATAATTAAAATCACAAAAGTTTAAAACTCGAGTAACCATAACAAACCAAAAGTATAAAACATCATAAAAAAAACAATAGAATGCAAAAAAAAATCATGTTGCCAATAGAGTAGTGACACCAAAACTCAAGTGAGAGGCCATTTAAAAGCAAACTAAAAAAGAAAGTATGTTGTTGATAGAGTAGCTACACCAAAGCTCAAGTAAGACAATTTAAAGCCAACATTCACCTAAAAGATGCTCTAATACAACTTGGCCTCAATGTTAAGAATAAATATCTTTTGCTCTAATACAACTTGGCCTCAATGTTAAGAATAAATATATTTTGTAAGATTTAATTACTTTCTTTTTTATAGAGAAGTTTTCTCCATTTTTATGATCAATGGTAATTAATTTTTTTGTAAGATTTAATTTTTTTTTATAGAAAAGCTTTCTCGATTTTTATGATTAATGACAATTAATATACACTTCATAATTAAATAATAATTTTTTTATAGATGGGATATACACCATTAGGATAAATCTATACTGGTAATATTAATATTAATACTAATGAATTTATTACTCACTAAAACTAAAGGTTAATACTCAACTACATAAAACATAAAATTGTCTCTGGTATGGACAATTTCTTCTTCATGGGCCACCTCCCTACGATATCTTAAATTCTTAAATTCCAATAGGCCATGAAATATACAACCACCAAAAAAAGGATTTACTTTTCCAAAACAAACCAACATACAAAATGAAGACCAGAGACTGATATAACATGGCTCATTCAATCAGCGAAAAACACAATCAATACACAAAACCTCCAGGAAGAAACCCTTTTAACGGCAAACAAATACAAACCCTGGAACTTCCATAGACATACAAAAATTGAAGAGAGTGTCACTCTGGGAAGCTAACAGAAGTAAATATATAGATGGAAACTTCGTATTAACCTCCTCTACAAACCCTAACTTGGTTAGGCTGAAATATTTGGTTAAGAATTTTTGCAACGTAAGGTGGCGTCCATATAATAAAAAACAAAAGGATTTCAATCTATTTGCTTTGTCCATTGTAGAAGAGCGGTATTGTATTAGTACATACATGAAATTAGTGCACTTGTGATAGGAGTATCGAGGCATGCAAGGGTCCTGCATGGAGTTGGGATATGTGTGAACACATGCAAAACTAAGTAGTGCTCTACAAATGAAGGTTAACATGCACAAGGGAAAATGGCAGATAGGGTAAAATGACACTCCTTCCTGCAAAATAAATGTAGAAAACTAAGTAGCGCTCTACAAATCAAGGTTAGCATGCACAAGGAAAAATGGCATAGAGAGTAAAATAACACTCCTTACTGCAAAATAAATGTAGAACTACATCTCTACTTGAAACTGACAAATGTTTGTGCTCCCTCTTTCAAGTGTTTAATCCTACTAATTACTGCTTTGTGGATGTTAAGAATAAGGACTAATTATTTGCAGCTGAAACAGTTTGAATGAGTGCAAAAACTGCAAATAACAGGCTACCTAAGAGAAGAATGCAACACACCTTACAAGATCCTCTTCAACTAAAACCTGACCATACCGGATAGAATTTAGGTACCAAGAAAACCATTTTTTATACAAACAAAAAAGCATAGCCATGGACAGCAATAAGTGGGATAAAAAAAGCATATCCATGGACAACAATAAGTAGGATATAGACTATGAAATGTCCAATAGATTAAAAAACCCAAAAAATACAGTAGGGACAGTAAAATAATATTCTCCTTGCTGCAAAATAGATGTAGAATTGTAGATTCTTGGATCTGGAAAATGTTGTGCTTCCTCTTTCAAATGTTTATAACCCTAACACCTATTGCCTTATAGATGAAATATAGGGACTAAGTATTTTCAAAAATAGATGGAACCAATTCAAATGAATTTGAGAAAAAATGATAGCAAGTTACCTAAGAGAATATTGCAACATCCCTTGTGAGATAATCTTCATATGAAGCATAACTTTAGCCCATATTAGAATTGTAGGCATTAAAAAAATGGATTTTGTACACACAAAAACTAGTAGCGATGGGCAGCAATATAGCGGGATATAGAATAAGAAAGACATCAGTAAAGCCCAAAAAGTCATGTACAAGAAGAAGGTAAATGGGAAAACAAAAAAAAAGGTCATGTACAGGAAGGTAAAGGGGAAAACAAAAAATAAAACAGTTCATGGACAACTTCAACAAACAGAGGGATCAAAGTACAAAACCACTTGAAACCTAACATCCCATGGGTTTAAAGGCTAGGAATTAAGAATAGTACAGCCAAGAACTTTCTCACACAAGGTGAAATCTAAAACAATAAGATGGGAACAACTAAGGGAACCATGGAAAAGAAGGTTATGTCAACTATGTGAAAATAAAAAGGAAAAACCTAAATTGCACTCCCCTATGCTATGTAACATATTCCCAAATCAAGAATAGGTCAAATTTGCAGATCAAACACTGAAAATCAACATTTCAAAAAGGATTTAATAAGAAATACAACAAAGTTAGTTAAGAAAGTAATACAGGGAAGAAGAAGATGGTTGACAATCCTATTGATTTGGGCTGCAATATTTCAATTGAGGGAATGCTTTACCCATTTCAAGTGTTGTGCTTGAAGCTATTTAGTGAGCTTTTATTTACCTAATGCCATCCTTTTAATACTCTGCACATCCTCTGAATTGAATACTTTCCTCTGCTAATTTCCTAAGACTGCTTTCTCTTTATTGAATTTCAATCAAATTTACCACCTAAAAACCACTGGGCCAGAGTGACTGCCACTTGTTTTGGCTCTCCAATACCCTTTAAGAGAATTTTGAGATTTCCATGATCATCTTCAATATTTCTAGTTGTCTTAACCTCGAACTTTAACAATCAACTTAGTCAGTGGTATTATATTTGCTCGTCTCATGAGTATTCCCATTGTTGCCTTTAACTTTTGTAGAACCAACTATGATGAGCCTAATTCTTATATTTTATGTCATGACACTTAGTGCTTTATGATAGATGTGTGTGCTTACAATTGTCAACCATTTTATACATATCATCAATTATAGTGTTGTATCACTATTTATACCTATTGTGTAATCTTCTTCTAGTTGTAAATGTGTATGTTGCTGAATGTATCAAGAAATCCTTAACATTGCTCTTTTAATATTTATTGTCATTTTTTATCTATGGTTATTTTGCTTTAACGCTTGTATATCAAAATGCAAAACAATGTGAATATGTTTTATCTCCGTTTCTACTTGCTTTAGTTCTTGTCCATTGAATTGCTTGATCGTGATTTATTAACTATTGTTTGGTTAATCTTAGTCCAATAGAATCGCTAGTAGTGGAGCATAAAATTCATTAAGAGTAAATAAGGACATCATTTTGGGAAGGCCCTAGCTGCAGAGTTTATGGAGGTTGATTAGTTCTACAGGCATGTGACAACATGTGGTTAAACTAAAATACATTGAACCTCTATCAAGGGATGATTGGGTAGGAATATGTCTATTAAAAATGCTTCTATTACCTGGAGGGCTGGATGGCTTTTGTTTTGATTCCCCTTTCGGGTAATTTGCTTGCTTTGAAAATCGGAAATGAAAGATTTGTGAAGGTAGGTGTGGATCCTTGGATTGGTTGTGATGGTTTCTAGTTTGGATTTGATGGTTTTCATTTGTTATCCGATGGTGTTGTGGCATTTTTAAGACAACAATGAACCCTAACTATGGTTGATTCAGTTGATATGAAGAAAGGCCCTACTGAGATAGGAATGATGTTGTTCAGTAAAATAACTATGTCAACGACCACTGGTTCTCCATCTTTAGGATCAGTTTATGCAGAGGCACAAATAAAGGTGCAAAGTTACTTGTTGTGTATTGAACTTGTTGAATATTGCATTAGATAAAAGTACTGATAAGATGCACATTTTCAGGGACTCCAAACTGGTGGTTGAATGGTGGAATGGCTCCTACAGGTTGCATGATCTATCTCCATGCCTTTTGAAACAAATTAAAATTGTAGCAGATCTCTCCTCAGTCTCCTTCACTCATGTCAATAGGATCCACAATTATGGAGCTATTGCCTTTGCTATTGGAGGTCCTATTAGCTCTTTGATTGTGGAAGAACAATGAATATTGCATTAGGTAAAGGCATGGATAGGATGTATATTTTTAGGGACCCCAAACTAGTGGTTGAATGGTCTAATGGCTCCTACAGGTTGCATAATCTATCTCCCAGGCCTTTTGAAACAATTTCGAACTGTCGCAGGTCTCTTTTCAGTCTCCTTCACTCATGTCAAGAGGATCCACAATTCTAAAGTTATTTCCTTTACTGTTGGAGGCGATATTAGCTCTTTGATGGTGGAAGAACATAGAGGGATTTTTTCCCCTGTTGATCTCTAATATTTTCCACTGCTGGCTGAAGGTAATATTTCTTATGGACGACTGTTGGTGCTGGGCTGTTAAAGATCTGAGTCTGAGACAGGGATATGGTCCCTTCTCTTTAGTCATGGACTGACTGTCTATGAAGGTTTTGAGTGTCAAATGCATATATGTTGATCTCAAACAGCCTCAAAAGGAGAGAAGAGCTGGGAATTGTGATCCCCCTGCAATTAATATATCTTTCCTTTGCATTTTTTTGATGGTACCAGCGAGGAAAACCCTGGTCCTTGCGGAGATGAAACACTTTTCCTTTCAAACCACTCTTTATCCATCTTTAGGATCAATTTACACAAAGGAACAAATAAAGGTGCAAAGTTACCTGCTATGTATTGAACCTGTTGAATATTGCATTAGATAAAAGCACTGATAGGATGCAATTTTATAGGGACTCCAAACTATTGGTTGAAGGGTGGAATGGATCCTATAGGTTGCATGATCTATCTCCCAGTACTTTCGAAACAAATTCAAGCCATTGCATATCTCTTCTCAATCTCCTTCACTCATGTCAAGAGGATCCACAATTCTGAAATTTATTTCCTTTGATGTTGGAGGTCCCATTAGCTCTTTGATGGTGGAAGAATATTGAATATTGCATTAGATAAAGGTACTGATAGGAAGCAGGTTTTTAGGGTCTCCAAACTGGTAGTTGAATGGTGTAACGGCACTTACAGGTTGCCTAATCTATCTCCCATCCGTTGAGAAACAGATTCAAGTTGTTGCAGGTCTCTTTTCAGGCTCCTTCACTCATGCTAAGACTCAAGAGGATCCACAATTCTGAATATATTGCCTTTGTTGTTTTTCCTTTGCTGTTGGAGGTCCTATTAGCTCTTTGAAGGTGGAAGAACATAGAGGGAGTTATGGTCGCACTGGTCTCTAATACTTTCCACTGTTGGCTGATGGTAATATTTCTTATGGATGATTGTTCACTCTAGGCTATTGAAGATCTAAATCTAAGATAGGGATATGGTCACTTCTCTTTAGTCGTGGACTGTCTATGAGTGTTTTGAGTGTCGAATACATATATGTTGATCTCAAATAGCCTCAAAAAGAAAGAAGAGTTGGGAATTGCAATCCCCATGCAATTGATATATCTTTTTCTTTGCATTTTTTTATGGTACCAGTGAGAAAAACCCTAGTCCTCGTGAAGCTGAAACGCTATTCCTTTCAAACCACTCTTTCTCCATCTTTAGGATCAATTTACATAAATGCACAAATAAAGGTGCAAAGTTACTTGTTGTGTATTGAACCTATTGAATATTGCATTAGATAAAATTATTGATAGGATGCATGTTTTCAGGGACTCCAAACTGGTAGTTGAATGGTGGAATGGATCCTACAAGTTGCATGATCTATCTCCCAGGCCTATTAAAAAAAATTCAAGCTGTTGTTGATCTCTTTTCAATCTCCTTCAATTATGTCAAGAGGATCCACAATTCTAAAACTATTGCCTTTGATTGGATGTCTTATTTGCTCTTTGATGGTGGAAGAACATTAAATATTGCAATAGTTAAAGGTACTGATAGGATTCAGGTTTTCAGGGACTTCAAACTGGTGGTTGAATGTTGAAATGGCTCCTACATGTTGAATAATCTATCTCCCAGGCCTTTTGAAACAAATTAAAGTTGTTGCATGTCTCTTTTCAATGCCATTCACTGGTGTCAAGAGGATCCACAATTCTGAAGCTATTGCCTTGTTGGAGGTCACATTAGCTCTTAGATGGTGGAAGAACATAGAGGGAGTTCTGCCCCCGCTGATCTCTAATATTTTCTATTGTTGGCTGATAGTGATATTTCTTATGGGCAGTTGTTCGCTCTGGGCTGTTGAAGGTTTGAGTCTGAGACAAGGATATGGTCCCTTTTCTTTAGTCGTGGACTGAATATGAAGGTTTTGAGGGTCGAATACATATATGTTGATCTCAAACAGCCTCAAAAGGACAAAAGAGCTGGGAATTCCAATCCCCCTGCAATTGATGTATCCTTTACTTTGAATTTTTTTGATGGTGTCAACCATGAAAACCCTGAACCTCGTGGAGATGAAACACTATTCCTTTTAGACCACTCTTCTCCGAGGCACAAATAAAGGTGCAAAGTTGTTGTGTATTGAACCTGTTGAATATTGCATTAGATAAAAGTATTGATAGGATGCAGGAGGCACAAATAAAGGTGCAAAGTTGTTGTGTATTGAACCTGTTGAATATTGCATTAGATAAAAGTATTGATAGGATGCAGGTTTTCAGGGACTCCAAACTGGTTGTTGAATGGTGGAGTGGCTCCTACAGGTTGCATGATCTCTCCTATGCCTACTGAAACAAATTCAAGCTACTACAGATAGTTTCAGTCTCCTTCACTCATGTCAAGAGGATCCACAATTATGAAGTTATTGCCTTTGTTGTTGGAAATACTATTAGTGCCTTGATGGTGGAAGAAAATTGAATGTTGATAAAGGTACTGATAGGATGCAGGTTTTCAGGGACTCCAAATTGGTGGTTGAGTGGTGTAATGGCTCCCATGGGTTGCATAATCTATCTCCCAAGGATTTTGAAACAAATTCAAGCTATTGCAGGTCTTTTTTGAGTCCCCTTCACTCATGTCAAGAGCAGTGAACAAATTTGAACCCATCCTAGCCCCTTCCAAAGGGTTTTGACCCATCCCAGAAGTGTTAAGTAAAAACTATCCTTTAAAAAAAATTGAATCCTTAATTTTACCCTGCCAACTAAGAAGAAAGAGTTGGTGTAAATCTTTTTAAAGAAGGGTATTTTTTTAAATAACCCATTAATATCTATTAGATGGATACATTCGGTGGGTAATGATCCATTGGTTGGATACACATTTAAATTCTCTTTAATGGCAATTTGAGAGTGGTTTTGAAAATTTGGTTGGTAAAAAATTTAGGTTTTTTGTATTTGATGCGTTTTCAAACATTCGATTGATCTCGGACTTTCAAAAGAAGAATTATGACTTCTGCTTTGATACAACAAAATCCTTACCAAAATTTAATAAGAATAGTCGACATTCCTACCGAAATTTATCCTTAATTCTCAACCAAACATATAGTATTAATAGTTGGAACCATATTCCATCTATACCGAGTTATGTTTTCCAATTTTTTATGGTTCAATTTCACAGAACTTCTCATTGCATGCATAATATAATAAATAATAAATAATGTGAATATATTACATATTAATGACATTAGACAAAACAAGTTAATCTGATATAAAAAAGGATATATTACCAAATCACAAATTTGACCAAATAAATACATAATAATGAACAATCTAAGATGGTTTATACAATGTTTTTAGAACCCAAGGTATTTTGACAAAGAATTTTTCCAATGTAAGGTGATGTCCATATAATAAAAACAAAAATATTTCAAGCCATTTGCTTAGTCCATTGTATAAAAGCGGTATGGCATAGCATGGCTTGTATTAGTTACATACATAAAATTAGAGCACATGTGAAGATTATCGGGGCCTACTTCTGCATGGAGTTGAGATCTATATGAACGCATGCAAACCTAAGTAGTGCTCTACAAATCCAGGTTAACATAAACAAGAAATAATGGTAGGGAGGGTAAAATAACACTCCTTCATGCAAAATAAATGTAGAAAACTAAGTAGTCAAGGAGGGAAAAATAACACACCTTACAAAAAATGTAGAACTACAGACACTTGAAACTGGCAAATGTTGTGCTCTCTTTTTCAAATGCTTTCTCCCTTGTGGATGTTAGTATGATAACTTTGTGAATGTTAAGTATAAGGACCAAGTATTTTGAGGAACAAATAAACAAAAAAAAATGTTCCCATGGGCAGCAATAAGTGGGATACAGATTAAGAAATGTCCAATAGATTTTAAAAAAATAATAATAATATAACCCTTCTTGCTCATTGCTGCAAAATAGATGTAGAATTGTAGATTTTTGGATCTGGAAAATGTTGTGCCACCCTCTTTCAAATGTTTATAACTCGAATACCTATTTCCTTTTGGATGTGAAGTATAAGGACAAAATATTTTCAAAAAATGATAGAACGAATTCGAATGAAAGCAAAAATACTTGATAGCAAGTTATCTAAGAGAAGAATGCAACATCCCTTGTGAAATAAACTTCATATGAAGCATAACTTTAGCCAATGATAGAATTGGAGGTGTCGAGAAAATGGATTTTGTACACAAAAACTAACAGCGATGGACAACAATATTGTGGAATATAGAATAAGAAAGACATCAGATGGTTATAAAACCCAAAAAAGTCATGTACAAGGTAAATGAGAAAACACAAAAATAAAAGTTCATGGACAACTACAACAAATACCAAGATCAAAGCAGAAAACAACTTGAAGCCTAACATCCCATGGGTTGAAAGGATAAGAAAATTAAGAATTAAGTTCAGCTAAGAATTTGCTCACACTGGTTGAACTCCGAAACAAGAATATGAGAACAACCAAGAAAACCATGGAAGGGAAGGTTATGGAAAATATGTGAAAATAGAAAGGAAAAACATAAGCTGGACTTTCCTATGATGTGTAACATATTCACAAATCAATAAGAGGTCAAATTTGCAGATCAAACATTGATCTGCAAAAGAAATACAAAGAAGAAGAAGATGGTTGACCATCCTATTGATTTAGGTTGCAATGTCAATTGAGGGAATGCTTAAATGTTGTACTTGAAGCCGTTCAATGAGTTTTTCTTTACCTGATGCCATCCTTTTGATACCCTACACATCCTGTGAACTTAATTTCCTAAGATTGCTTTCTCTTCACTGAAATTTTCATACAAATTTACCACCTGAATAACAACCACTAGGCCAGAGTGACTACCAAAACAAGAATTCTTTTTACGGGACTCTTGAGATTTCCTTCATCATCCTCTAGGTTTCTAGCTGTCTTAACCTCAAACTTTAACAATCAACTTAGAGAGTGACATTCTATTTGCGTCCTGTGTGCATTCCCATGTTGTTTCCTTTTGTAAAATCAACCATGATGAACCTAATTCCTATATTTTGTCATAAAAATTAGTGCTCCATGATAGATGTGTGTGCTTACAATTGTCAACCATGCCATATATCTATTTTCTGATCTTTTTCTAGTTGTAGATATGCACATTGTTCACTGATGTATCAACAAATCCCTAACACTTCTATTTTCATCTTCATTCTCAATTTTTTTAAATAATGTAACCATCAATGATAATTGGCTCACGTAAACAATACCGAATTATTTTATCTACAGTTATTTTGCTTTAACTTTTGTATATTGAAATGTAGTACAATGTGAATTTATTTTACCTCCGTTTCTTCTCTTTGCTTCAGTTCTTGTCCATTGAATTGCTTTCCCATGATTTATTTAACCATTGTTTGGTTAATCTTAGTATAATAGCATTGCTAATAGTGGAGCATATAAGTCGCTAATAGTTGAGTAAAAAAGAACATCATTTTGGGAAGGCCCTAACTGCAGAGTTTATGGAAGCTGACTAGTTCTACTGGACTGTGGCAACAATAAGTTAAATTAAAATGTTAAGATTTAATATGCTAAGACAGAAAATAGCAGCATTACATTCCATTTCACAACAATAGCATATACAGGATCACTAAAGAAACAACAAGCACAGCATAAACACAAGAGACACAGATTTATCCTGGGAAACCCTCATGGGGTAGAAAACCCAGTAAAGCTTCCTCAATATAGATGACCAGCAATATACAAATATGCAAACCCTGAGCATAAGCTCCTCCTTCTCCATAGCAAACCTCTCCTCCACAAGTGCGCCACTCTCAAGTGAGTGAGTGTGTAAAATGAGGAATACACCTCCTCTATTTATACACTACTTTGACTTATCTTTGACATAAGACATGTAGGCTCGTATTTAACCAATGGGTTAAATACCCCACTACAATTGACTGGGCCGACCCCTCTAGGGTGGTCTAATAACCCTTTGACCCACATAACACATACAGGGCCGACCCCCACTAGGGAAGTCTAATAACCCAAGTTACCACATTCCAACGGAGGAATAAACATATTTGGATATACAATAGGATCTTCACGGAGGAATGAATCATCTCCGGAATAATAAAGTACAAATATAATATTCTTTGAAGTTACAATATCTCAACACTCCCCCTTAACGAGAAGGATATTATAACAGCATCTGCACGAGCAAGGAGTCATCAACATCATACATGATACATCTATAAATCATAGGAAGCTTTCTAAACATCATCAGTAACTCAAGCAGTTACTGGAACATCTTCAATACTAGAATATCAACATCTTCAGTACTGAGTCTTCATCTTCTGCAGCACTCAAACAACTACAACAACATCAACATCTGGATCCTCACGATCATCAGCATCGTCATCATACGATCATCAGCATCGGGATCATCTCGATCTACAGCATCTGGATCATCTTACTCTACAGTATCTGGATCATCACGATCTACAGCATCTGGATCATCATGATCTACAGCATCAGCATCTGGATCATCTGAATCATCTTGATCTACAACATCTGGATTATCTCGATCTACATCATCTGGATCATCTCAATCTACAGCATCTGGATCATCACGATCTACAGCATCTGGATCATCTCGATCTACAGCATCTGTATCCACACTGATACATCTATCATCAAAACATGTATTCTCACTAATACATTTATCATCAAAAGCATGTATTCTCACTAATACATCTATCATCAAAAACATGTATTCTCACTAATACATCTATCATCAAAAGCATGTATTCTCACTAATTCATAGCAGCATATCCTGCAACACACATGATCATATTACGGGATGATCAATCCCGCTCTCTTTAGGACATAGGTCCATGGATGATACAATCCAGATCAAGTTCCAGGATGATCAATCCTTATCACTTTAAGACAAGTCTCATGTCTAGGGATGATGCAATCCCATCCGTACATTTAGGACCATGTCCAAGGATGACTTAATCCTTAACCGTACATTTAGGACCATGTCCAAGGATGACTTAATCCTCATCCGTACATTTAGGACCATGTCCAAGGATGACTTAATCCTCAACCGTACATTTAGGACCATGTCCAAGGATGACTCAATCCTCAACCGTACATTTAGGACCACGTCCAAGGATGATTCAATCCTCAACCGTACATTTAGGACCACGTCCAAGGATGACTCAATCCTCAACCGTACATTTAGGACCACGTCCAAGGATGACTGAATCCTCAGCCATACATTTAGGACCACATCCAAGGATGACTGAATCCTCAACCGTACATTTAGGACCACGTCCAAGGATGACTGAATCCTCACCCATACATTTAGGACCACGTCCAAGGATGACTGAATCCTCACCCGTACATTTAGTACCACGTCCAAGGATGACTTAATCCTCACTTGTCCAATAAGGACTTCATTCTCGGAGACATACGTCTACGGCTCTCTTGAGGATGATGCAATCCTATCATGTCCACCAAGGACTTCATTCTCGAAGACATACGTCTACGGCTCTTTTTAGGATGATACAATCCTATCATGTCCACCAAGGACTTCATTCTCGAAGACATACATCTACGGCTCTCTTGAGGATGATGCAATCCTATCATGTCCACCAAGGACTTCATTCTCGAAGACATACGTCTATGGCTCTCTTTAGAACATGTGTTCAAGGATGATGCAATCCCCTTGTCACCTTAGACCCTGTCTAAGGACCATCCACCAACCTCTCTGTCGGCATCACCACACCATTGACCTCACTGTCGATGCGGGAAATCTCATCATAAGTGATCACATCACTCCCCCTTTCGAGGAGGGTCCTTATTAACTATCTTAAGTTTGTCTTGGAAAACTTTACTTGAGGTAGAGGTTTGGTTAGTACATCGGATCGGTAGAGGTTTGGTTAGTGCAATGGTAACTTGTTACGAATTCGAACATTAACCATATCTTGTATATAGAAATGTCAGATCTCTACGTGCTTTGACTTATCATGGAACACTGGATTCTCTGCCATTTTGGTACAACTCTGTTTGTCACATAGGATCATAGTTGGGTCCATTCTAAAGCCATACCGCTTCACAACTAGCAGAGAAAGAAGCCATATATTCTGCTTGTGCTGAGAGCCACACTAGACTGCTTCAAGCTAAAACACGAGATCATGGCTGATCCCAGACAATAACATCCTCTTGATGTGTTCTTCCTGTTTGATACACTTTCTGCCCAATCAACATCTGTGTAGCCATCTTGAAGTCATGATCTCCAAGATAGCATAGATCAAAGACTATCGTATCCTTTAGATACCTCATCACATGCTTTGCAACTATCAGGTGAACACATCTAGTTTCCACTAGATACTGACTCAAGGTGTTCACAGCAAAGCATATATCTGACCTAGTATTTGTTAAATACATCAATGACCCAATAATTTGTCTGTACAGAGTTATATACACTAACTCTGATGAGTCATTCACTAACAACTTCAAGTTGGAATCTATGCGAGTGGTCATTCCAACATATCAAGTCCTTTTAATATTTCTCGGCATACTTTCCCTGGTTGAGAAAGATTCCTTCTGAGTCTTTCCATACTTCCACACCTAGGAAGTAATGCATCAATCTGAGATCTTTCATTTTCATTGAATGATCTTCTGCATATCTATCTGTGCCATCTCTCGTTAGATGGGTCTACTGATATGAGCCTCAATATCATTCGAACTCTATGGTGAGTTCCTTCTTGCATCCATGTCATCTGTGTATAGAAACAATATTCAACCTTGTAGCAAAGGTTGAGATCCTCATCACCCATGGTGATCATTAAGCTCATCAATTGATTATCGATCCTGGGAACCCATACAGAATCTGATTCACACTTCTTCTTTAATTACACCATTAAGAGAATGGTCTTATCTAGCCACTTGGAGCAAACATCTCATCATGATTATCTTCCTCTTTCTAAGAGAATCTTCTAGCCACAAGCCTTCTATAGCGTGTTTGATTTGTAAATATTTTGTTGAACATCCATCACTTGTTCAGTGTTCATCATTCATCATGATCTTTCCTACAAATCAAAATTAAGTACATGATTAGTAATACTTCATAATCATCAAATCATATTGACATGATAACCTATTATGCATACAGATGTTGATGTATATGTAACTTCGGAATGTATTTCATCAGTATATTATATATATATTTATTGTACCCTTATAAGAGATGTGTTATTCCTCTATAAGGAAGTGTCGTCATGTGGATTGACAAGTGTCGCAAGTGTGTGTACTTGTCGATGGGTTATTAGACCACCTTATGGGGTCGGCCCTAATTAATATATAATATAATGTGGATGTACTCAAGTAGACAAGTCGGCCCCAGTAGGTCACTGGGCAAAAAGGTGAGTATAAATAGAGATAGGAGATCTCTATTTTACTCACTCGGAAAAGTATCTATCTCTCTCTCTGAAAAGTAGTGCACTAGTGAGGAGGAGGAGGATCATCTGCTAGGAGACTATCTCAGTGTTATTTGGTTGTATTTTGGTTGAGCCATTGCTCTCTCTATCTCTGAGGAAGTTGTGGGGTTTTTCACCTTAGGGTTTTCCCCACGGAAACTCTGTGTCTCTTGTCTCTATGCTTTTGATTCTTGTGATGCTTGTGATGCTTGTCATATTATGATTGTCATGCATTGATATACTGTAGATGTTATTCTCTCAGCAAAGATCCTATAGTATTGTGATTTAATACTGAAAATTTAACATGGTATCAGAGCTTAACTGAGAAGAAGAAATTTTGCAGTGACGGAAGCTTGTATTCCTTGTTTATTGGGTTTCTCTCCACAGATTTTTGAAATTCAGTATAGTAGATTGGATCTACTCATCAAGGCGCATCTTTCTGTCCAATCAAATTTCAGTTCCGAGCATTTTCAGTTTTGGCCCTAAAAATTAGGGTTTCCACAAAAATAGGAATTTCTGGAAACTGAAGGTACAGCTGGAAGCTCCTTGCAAAAATCGAAGGTTTGAGCTTTGGATCGAGATTTTTGGTTGGGTAGATCTCCGGGAAACTCAAACCCTAATTCAGGGCTCTCCCCAGTGAACCCGGGAGGACAAAAAGGCAATTCTGAAGGGCAAGACTTTGCTGATCTCAAAATCTGAATGTACTGGGCTGATCTCTCCAAGGCGCATCTTTCTATCCTTTCGGAATTTTGAAATTCACATTTTGAATTTTTAGGGTTTCTCTGACAAACCCTAATCCGGGACCAGATCCAGTTTTCAGCACTTCAAGTGGTAAGTTCTAAATCTTTTCTATTTCCATTTGAAGTACTCTTAAAGATGTCTCTTCACACCAAGCTTGAGGATAAGCTTGAAGGGGCTGATAACTTCCGAGCCTGGAAGTATAGGATTGGGCTAATCCTGGAAGAGAATGAGTTGGACTCATATGTGAAAGAAGACATCCCTATCCCAGAGGATGAAGAGGCCAAGGTATTGCACAAGAAGAACTTGGTCAAGGCAAAGAGAATCATTGTTGATTCTATCAAAGATCATCTCATTCCCCATGTGTCTTCTCTCAAGACACCCAAAGAGATGTTTGAATCTTTGACCAAGCTATTTGAAGGAAAGAACATAAATCGGAAGATGACCCTGCGGAACCAATTGAAAGCAGTGAAGTTTCAGAATGGAGAAACCATTCAATCTTACTTTTCAAGGGTCTCTCAGATCAAGGAACAATTAGAAGCAGTAGATGAAATGGTGGAGAATGGTGAGGTGGTGATGACTACTCTAAATGGCCTACCTAGGTCATGGGATTCCTTTATTCAAGGAATTTGTGCAAGGAAGAAGTTGATCTCTTTCAGTAGACTTCGGGAAGAATGTTCTCAAGAAGAAGCTAGACTTATAGCTCGTGAGGAAAAGATGGGAGGTGAAGATCAAGCTCTTGCAGCTCACACCAAAAGAAGTAAATCCAAGAAGGAATCATCTCATAATAGAAGATTCTCTCACCATCATCATTATCATAAAGATAAGAAAGATCTCAGATGCTTCACTTGCAATGAGAAGGGACATTTTGCTTCAGATTGTCCCAAGAAGAAGAAAGACAACAACAACAACTTCAGTAAGAAGAAGAAGGGCAGCAAAAGAAGATTTCATGCTCATGCTGCCGAAGATGATGAACCCCCAAAGAAGAAGGCTAAGGCAGAAAGTAGTAGTGATGATGACTCATCAAGTGAAGAAGAGTATGTTTTAATCTCTGCACTCACTGGTACCATCTCCCATGGTTGTAATGATTGGTTGATTGATAGTGGGGCCTCCAAACACATGACTGGGTTCAAGGAATCTTTTGTGAACCTTTCTGAACATGAATCACCCCATAAGGTGAAACCTGGGGATGATTATCAATACCCAATCAAAGGAAGTGGTGAAGCCTCCTACAACCTAGATTCTGGAAAATCATTGAAGATGAAGGAAGTACTTTATGTACCTGGGCTCAAGAAGAACTTACTCTCCATTTCTGCATTAGATGCAAAAGGTATGAGGGTTGCATTTGTGGATGGCCAAGTCCTAATGTGGCCAAAGGGAAAGACCATAGATGATGCAGTAGTGATTGGAAAGCAAGAGGGAGGTTTGTACAATTTGAAGGGACAACCTGAACATGCCATGGTGACATAAATACAAAGATTCATCCATAGTCATGGATCACATAGAGGTATGTATAATTTGTTTTTGCAAAAATTAACTAATGAGTTATGTAGGTCATTGAAGAGAACAAGAACACATTGCTAGACATAACTAGCAAATATGGTGACCAGGTATGTGTTTCTTATATCATAGGATCTTATACTGTTGTGTTGTTTGATAATGATTATTCATGAAGTCATAGGTTTGAATAAGTCATGGCTGTATGCATATTATATTTCTTACCATAATTGATGATATGACTAACCAGAAGAATCATGAAGGTATAGGTTTGAATAATCACAGGTTTTATGCATTTTATATCTCTTATCTTGATTGATGATTCAACTAACCTGAAGAGTCATAGGTTTGAGTAATTACAGGTTTAGACATGTTATGTTTCTTATGATTTGACTAACCATAAGAATCCTACATAAAACTTGAATGCTAATACTTATTATTTCTGTTTGAAATGATCATGACTATACATGCTTGAGATTATTGTGTTTTAATAGTATACTAATGAATGTATGATTTTATGTGAGATCACAAGGATAACACAATCATGATACTAATAAGCATGCATAGGGACCAAGGATGAATATGAGTTCAAGAACAGGTAATCCAGGAAGCAAAGATCAAGAGAGAGCACACTCCAGTTGTTCCTACAAGAAAGCAAAGGAACACACTTCAGTAGTTTCTGCAAGGATGCAGATATTCAGAGGGAGTTGACCATCTTTCCACAACAGAAAGGTGTAGAAGAAGCTACTTCAGATTAGGACTCCAGCAGCTCCTGTAAGGAAGCAAAGACTCAGAGGGAGTCCACCCAATGAACAAACAAAGATAAGTATTTTAATTTCTTGCATATTTGTCTGTTTAAATAAAATTGTTCAATGATGTATATGCTCATGATCCTAGACTTAGGATATGTATTGTGCATATTAGAATAGTTGCATTGATGAACAGTATGCTACTAATATACATGGGTAAGTGGCCTATGGCACTGTACAACATTCCATTGCTACTTATCTAGAATGAAACCTCTTTGCTGACATGTTGGGAGTTGTGCACACTCTTAACAATGTTCTGGTAGAGATTGGAAGGCATCTAGAAAGTTACGGGATATGGATAAATGTTGTATTGAAGCATTGGCTAAGATAATTGCATGACTGTATGACATATCTATTTATGTGAAAGAATTTGTTCTGAAAACTATGAGATGTTTTCTAATCATGCAATTTAACTTGTTGTGTAGGAAAGATCGTATGCCATCTCCTACAAAAGAAGAACTACAACATTTGTTCAGCAACAAATTTATTTATTGAAGATATTGAAGTTCCCAGGATCTGGGATGAAGAAATGGAATGCCATGATCCGTCGATCATGAAGAATGATGTTTGGGATGTAATCCCAAGACATGAAGGGAAGTTTGCTATGACTTCCAAATAGAACTTTCAGATCAAGCATGTTGCAGGTGGCAGCATAAAGAAATATAAAAGTGATGAAATAGAAGATACACCAGATGGATTCAAGACAGCCTTCTTGAATGGTGTAGTTGAAGAAGAAGCAGCCACTTGATTCTGAGACACATAATAGGAAATCATATATGTGCAGAACTTGGTATGGTGAAGATAGATTGATTACCGACACGCAGCGGAAGCTTACTACCGAGTTCGAGATGAAGAACTTGGGGATGATGCACTATTTGTTTTTGGCATGGAGGTGTGGCAGAGTGCAGAAGGAATCTTCCTTGAACAAGGGAAGTATGCAGTAGAGATCCTGAAGAGGTTCGGGATGATGGATTGCAAGGCCATGGCCACACCTATGGCATCAAATCTAAAGCTTCTATGTGATGCTTCATCTGAGCCGGTTGATGTCTCTTTGTATCGTCAGATGATTGGGTCCTTGATGTACCTGACGAACACGAGACCAGACATTTGCTTTGCTGTGAACACATTGAGCCAGTTCCTGACGGATGCGAGAAGTGTTCACCTGGTTGCTGCAAAGCATGTTCTGAGGTACCTGAAGGGTACAGTGGATTATGGGCTCAGGTATGAGGCGAATCAAAAGTTTAACCTGCAGGGTTATGTTGATTCAGATTGGGCTGGCAGTGCTGCAGATAGGAAGAGCACATCTGAGTGTTGCTTCAGTATGGGATCAGATGTGATCTCTTGGTTTAGCAGGAAGCAGTCCTGCGTAGCACTGAGTATAGCTGAGGCAGAGTATGTTGTAGCCTGCTCAGCTAGTTGTGAGGCAGTATGGCTACGGAAGCTACTGTCTGAGCTATTTGATCTCCCATTGGAAGCTACTGGTATCTTCTGTGATAACCAGAGTTGTGTGAAGCTGTACGAGAATCCATTGTTTCATGACAGGTCGAAACACATAGAGATCAAATATCACTATATCAGGGATATGGTGCAGAGAGGAGCTGTGAAGCTCCTATATGTTGCGACAGAAGAGCAGATTGCAGATGTGCTGACGAAGCCACTAGCCAGGGTGAAGTTTGAGTACTTCAGAGAGAGGCTTGGCGTTCTTCAGATCGAGGACACTTCGAGGAAGAAGTGATGGACACATTTGCGGAAGCCATTCCAAGCATGTTGGAAGGAGGATCCTTCACATGGCTGTGGATGTAAGCGCTGGATGATGAGCATCAGGATGATGTTCTGGTTTCTGCCTGGATATGATCAGTTGGATCATTGTTATGTATGTATGTACGCATCATGTTGGATGCTGGATATGATCAGTTGGATCATTTTTATGTATGTATGTACGCATCATGTAGATGCTGGATGTGATCAGTTGGATCATGTGTATGTATTTTGTATATGCATCGTGTTGGATGCTTGGACCATGTATCTGTATATGTATCAGATGGGTACATTGTATGATCAGGTGGATCATGTATGGTGATATGTATCATGTACTTGTATTTGTATCAGGTGGATACTTTGATGATCAGGAAGATCATGTATGATGATATGTATCAGGTAGATACTTGGTATGCATCAGGTAGATGCATTGATGATCAGGTGGATCAAGTATGATGACATGCAGCAGGATGTTGCAGTGATGATCAGGATGATCATAGATGAC
This sequence comes from Larix kaempferi, assembly GCA_027924585.1. Taxonomy (NCBI): domain Eukaryota; kingdom Viridiplantae; phylum Streptophyta; class Pinopsida; order Pinales; family Pinaceae; genus Larix; species Larix kaempferi. The sequence goes on along the minus strand of BSBM01001322.1, from coordinate 1,299,691 downwards.
GAGCTTCAGGATGTTGCTCCAGATGACATGCAGCAGGATGTTGCAGTGATGATCAGGATGATCATAGATGACGAGCTTCAGGATGTTGCTCCAGATGACATGCAGCAGGATGTTGCAGTGATGATCAGGATGATCATAGATGACGAGCTTCAGGATGTTGCTCCAGATGACATGCAGCAGGACGTTGCAGTGATGATGATCAGGATGATCGTGGATACATCAGGATGATGTATGGTGAGTATCAGGTTGATACTTTGTGGCCGTGGATCAGGTTGTGCAGATAAGCATGTAATTTGTGCCCTGGGAGATTTGCAGATGGTCTTTCGAGGTTTTGCCTATGGCATGTAATTTGTGCCCTGGGACATCTGGCAAATGCTCTTTCGAGGTTTTGCTTGGGAGGACATATAATTTGTGCCCTGGGAGATCTGCAGATAGTCTTTCGAGGTTTTGCCTATGGCATGTAATTTGTGCCCTGGGATATCTGGCAGATGCTCTTTCGAGGTTTTGTCCTATGGCATGTAATTTGGGCCCTGGGAGATTTCAGGTCGGAGTTGTGTACCCGTAACATCCTGAGATGCTCTTGCGAGGTTTTGCCATGACCACATGTAATTTGTGCCCTGGGAGATTTCAGGTCGGAGTTGTGTACCCGTAACATCCTGAGATGCTCTTGCTAGGTTTTGTGGTGGACCACATGTAATTTGTGCCCTGGGAGATTTCAGGTCGGAGTTGTGTACCCGTAACATCCTGAGATGCTCTTTCGAGGTTTTGTGGTGGGGTCACATGTAATAGCGCCCTGGGAGATCCTACAGGTTGGAGTTGTGTACCCGTAATATCCTGGGATGCTCTTTCGAGGTTTTGTGATGCACGTAATAAGTCCTGAGGATTCCACAGTATGGCCAGTGATGACGAAGACCTGCAGGTGGTGGGCCTACATCCAGTATGAAAAAGGACTGGCTCTGTAGAACTTCCTATGACGAGTAGAGACAGAGATTGGACGAGATAGCAGCAGCAGTGACGATGACGATGACGATGCATCGATGACGATGATCCAGAGAAGAAGACTTGTCTAGCAAATCTGTGTCGAGAAATACCTTCCTAGTTAAGAGGGAGTGTTGATGTATATGTAACTTCGGAATGTATTTCATCAGTATATTATATATATATTTATTGTACCCTTATAAGAGATGTGTTATTCCTCTATAAGGAAGTGTCGTCATGTGGATTGACAAGTGTCGCAAGTGTGTGTACTTGTCGATGGGTTATTAGACCACCTTATGGGGTCGGCCCTAATTAATATATAATATAATGTGGATGTACTCAAGTAGACAAGTCGGCCCCAGTAGGTCACTGGGCAAAAAGGTGAGTATAAATAGAGATAGGAGATCTCTATTTTACTCACTCGGAAAAGTATCTATCTCTCTCTCTGAAAAGTAGTGCACTAGTGAGGAGGAGGAGGATCATCTGCTAGGAGACTATCTCAGTGTTATTTGGTTGTATTTTGGTTGAGCCATTGCTCTCTCTATCTATGAGGAAGTTGTGGGGTTTTTCACCTTAGGGTTTTCCCCACGGAAACTCTGTGTCTCTTGTCTCTATGCTTTTGATTCTTGTGATGCTTGTGATGCTTGTCATATTATGATTGTCATGCATTGATATACTATAGATGTTATTCTCTCAGCAAAGATCCTATAGTATTGTGATTTAATACTGAAAATTTAACAACAGATACATAGTTATGCACCTATCTTGACCAATACTTTGGCACAACACTTTTCCATATCCTGTATGCATACAGTGGCTATCTAGATGCCTTCCATCTCTACCAGAACATACTATCGAGAGTGTGCATAGCTCTCAGCATGTCAGCAAAGAGGTTTCATTCTAGACAAGCAACAATGGAATGTTTGTCCAACTTACCAATCATATGCATATTATTAGTATACTGTTCAATGCTCTATGAATGTTTACACTCAGCATGATATATTATAGGAATACAAATATGCATACAACCTATTACAGACAATATCATTTACTATTTCAAATAGCAACTCAAATACTTATCTTTTATGTTTGTGTGGTTGCCTCCCGCTTGATCTTCTATATGTCTTTTGAACTTCTATTCATTCTGTACCACTATGCATGCTCAAGTGTGCACTAGTGTTATCCTCATGATCTCATACACAAACATACATTCATTAGTATATTCTCAATATTATCAAAACATTCTAATTCTAAATGATCTTGAATATGTATAGTCATGATCATTAGTATTCAGGGTTTCAAGGAAGTCTTCTTTTACTCATGCATATTCTTGTTTGATTATAGTACTCTTCTGTTTAATTAAATCATCAAGGTAAGAGACATAATATGCATAAACCCTTGATTACTACCATGACCAATCATACCAAGTATACTTATATAAGGGATCCTAACACAAGGTAAGATTCTAACTTGACATAGGAAAACATACCTGGATTAGTATACCTGCTTAGTTATGTCTAACATACCTAAACAATATCTTCTTTGTTCTCTTCAATGATTTAGAGATCCTGTGCTAAAACCTGCATAGTTTAAGTATAATATAACAAAGTAATACATACCTTCTAAGTAGAACGAAGATTATGGATGAGTCTTTGTCTTCATGTTGTCATGGTCATGGAACTTGATTTGTCTTTTGTGATGTACATGTATCTTGTTAGCAGACAACATCAACCTCACACAACACCATAATGCATTAGTACAATCATATAGCCCTAATCAATGAATGTCTTCAATCATTCACATGCATTCATACTGTTACTAGGGTGATAAGACAATTCTAACATTAATCAAGATTGTACTAATAAATAATATGAAGACAAACACATTATGAACTTCATCAAGAATCACATTTCAAGACATACCTGAACCTCCTTAAGTCATACCTATCGAGACTTCTTGTAGTCTTCTTATGTCAGGCCTTAGCCTCAACTCCCCCTGAGACTTGATCTGGAGCTTGATTAGGGTTTGCTAGAGAAACCCTAAAAATTCAATCTTTGACTTTCACACTTCTGAATGCATGGAAGGATGTGTCTTGCTGAGCTGATCAAACTAGCATACTTCAATTTTGAAATCTCCAAAAATTTGACCCCTCAAAATTGCCTTCGAAACTTCTGGATCTTCTGAACAGGAACTTGAACTAGGGTTTGATGAAGCCCACCCGTCTGTCCAATCAAAAGGTTCTATCCAAGGCTCTAAGCTCTTATTGTTTTGAGGAGCTTCCAGCCGTGGTTACAGACTTCAAAAATTCCAACTTTTGTGGAAGCCCTAATTTTCCATCTTTCCGATCAAAATCCCGAACTGGGGTTTGATCAAGCTCGGTCTTTTACCCAACCAAAAAATTTGATCTTGGTCTCTAAATTTCGATTTTCCAGAGTAGAATTCAGCCGTGGATTCCAATTCCAACAATTCTAATTTTCTCCGAAACCCTAAATTCCAGAAGCCATGAATGAAGGTGCTCCAAAAATAATTTTGTTTTGACAGAAATATGTACCTGATTTTTTCTGCTGTAACTCTGAAATTTTCGCTCCACAGGGTCTAAAAACTTTTTTTGTGGTATCCTGACCTATCATCTTTCCATCCCGACAGGTCTGACCTCAATTGGATTTTCTGAGAGAGAGTTATGCCAAATGTCGCAACGTGACCTGTTTTGGGATAATACAGGAGAGTGAACTTGTATGGAGTGCCACGTGTCACTGTTTGAACTTCGGCCTCTGAAAACGTTTCTTGAAATAGATCGCCCTGTTATCTTTCCATCCTGACAGGTCTGACCTCAATTGGACTCTCTGAGAGAGAGTTATGCCAAGTGTCGCATCGTGACCTGTTTATGGGATAAAACAGGAGAGCGAACTTGTACGGCGTGCCACGTGTCACTGGTTCCCCTTCGGCCTCTGAAAAAGTTTCCTGAGATAGTACAGTCTGTGTACTACCTGTCACTTTTTACGAAATTTCATTTGGAGCTTCATAGCCCAAGTTATGACCTTTTTTTCAAGGTCACCTGATTTTGACTAAGATCTGGAAGAGGCAGAAACCCTAACTTGTACTGATCATAACTTACAAAGTACAATGAATCTGATGGTGCCCTTTGGATACAAGATACCTGGAGATTTTATCTACGACTTGTAAAGGTTTCAGATCCTGAACCTTCTCCAAAATGGATTTATGGCGAAAGTTCCACAATGACTGGTTTTTGCTATATAAAACCCTCACCTTCAAATTGTCGTAAGTAAAGCAATTGTCGTAAGTGCCATATATTGCCTTCCTTCAGGTTAGCTCCGATACCATGTTAAGATTTAATATCCTAAGACAGAAAATAGCAGCATTACATTCCATTTCACAACAATAGAATATACAGGATCATTGAAGAAACAACAAGCACAGCATAAACACAAGAGACACAGATTTATCCTGGGAAACCCTCATGGGGTAGAAAACCCAGTAAAGCTTCCTCAATATAGATGACCAGCAATATACAAAGATGAAAACCCTAAGCATAAGCTCCTCCTTCTCCATAGCAGACCTCTCCTCCACAAGTGCACCACTCTCAAGTGAGTGTGTGTAAAATGAGAAATACACCTCCTCTATTTATACACTACTTTGACTTATCTTTGACACAAGACATGTAGGCTCATATTTAACCAATGGGTTAAATACCCCACTACAATTGACTGGGCCGACCCCTCTAGGGTGGTCTAATAACCCTTTGACCCACATAACACATACAAGGCCGACCCCTACTAGGGAATTCTAATAACCCAAGTTACCACATTCCAACGGAGGAATAAACATCTCTGGATATACAATAGGATCTTCACGGAGGAATGAATCATCTCCGGAATAATAAAGTACAAATATAATATTCTTTGAAGTTACAATATCTCAACATAAAAAACATTGAAGCCCTATCAAGGTAGGATTGAGTAAGAATATGTCTATTAAAAATGCTTCTATTACCCTAGAGGGCTGATGGCTTTTGTTCTGATTCAATCCCTTCTCGGTAATTGGCTGGCGTCGAAAATTGGAAATGGAAGGTTTGTGGAGGTGGGTGTGGATCCTTGGATTGATTGTTATGGGTTTTAGAATGGATGCAATCATTTTCACTTTTTTTTTAACCATGGGATTTTTTTTAATTTATATGCTACTAAAGACTGAATTCTAACTTCATGAGAATTTAATACATTTTCACAATAGCAACATAAAGAGGATCTCTGCAAGACACACAATCACAAGGTAATTTATCCTGGGAAACCCTCAAGGGGAAGAATACCCAACAAAACTTCATCAATATAGATTACCAAAGTACAATGCCCAAAGAAATAAGTCTCATAAGAAAGAGAGACAAAACTCAAACATAAGCCAACAGCTATCCTCCTCCTCCTTCGACAGTCTTCCTCTTCCTCTCTTGCACAATGCTTGAGTGAGTGAATGGTGCAAATGAGAGGGAGACACTCTATTTATACTTTACTTTTCACTTGACCTTTAACCTAACTGGGTCGGCCTAACTAACTTGACTGGGCCGACCTCTCTAGGGAGACTCAAAATAATAATTACATTAAACTCTTTTGGGCAATATTGACCCGACTTACAACGGAGGATTTACCTCATGACTTTTACATTCATGACATCTCTCGAAGGAGGAATAATACAAGTAGAATATTCTTCGAAGTTACATTATTCCAACACTCCCCCTTAACAAGAAGGGTATTCTACTGACAACAACAACAATAGGTGTGCTCTACACAACATCATCGGAAGGAGGCAAGAGGAGTCATCATCCACAACATCATCTGGAACACTGGTTGGTACATCTATAAATCATTGGAAGTTTTTCAACAACATCAATATCAGCAACTGGAACAGCGTGTTGTAACATCATCCACATATGCAACACGAAGCTGGAACATCATCATCTGCAGCACGAAGCTGGAACATCATCATCATCTTCAGAGCAGAAGTATCATCCTGCAGCACATCAGTATAAGAACTAATACATCAACAAAAATGACAGCACGAGGTTGGCTCATCAACACAAAGCTAGCATAGTATCATCATCATCAACTGCTCAAGGTTGGAGCAACATCATCTCTGGCAACAGGTGCATCAACAAACAATATGATCCTTTCTTTCGGAATTTTGGGATCAAGTTCAACATAGGTGATCCTTCCTTTCGGAATTACGAGATTCAATCCAACAACACTAGTGATCCTTCCTTTCATAATTACGGGATCATGGACAATCCTTCCTTTCGGAATTACGAGATTCAGTCCAACAACACTGGTGATCCATCCTTTTGGAATTACGGGATTCAATCCAAGAACACTGGTGATCCTTCCTTTCGGAATTACAGGATCATGGATAATCCTTCCTTTCGGAATTATGGGATTCAGTCCAACGACATCTGTGGTGCTCAGACAATCCTCCCTTTCGGAATTACGAGACCCAATCTTTACGGAGCTACCACTACTGATCACAACACACTGAACGATCCTTCCTTCCGGAATTACGGGATCAATTCTAAGGATGATCAATCCCAACTGAGCTATCATAGTATCATCAGCACTACTCCTCCTTTCAAGGGAATTCCTTATGGACTACACCAAGCTTGTCACGGAAGTGCTCAAACTTCACACAAGATAGAGGTTTAGTCAACACATCTGCAACTTGCTCATATGTGCTCACATATTGGAGCTTCACAGCTCCCTTCTGCACCATTTCACAAATGTAGAAATACCGGATTTCTATGTGCTTTGACTTATCATGAAACATAGGGTTCTCTGTCATCTTTATGCAGCTTTGGTTATCACAGAGAATCATTGTGGTATCCAACTCCAAATCGAATAGCCCTGATAACAACTTCCAAATCCATATGGCTTCACAACTAGAGGAACAAGCTGCAATATATTCTGCTTCTACAGTGCTGAGAGCAACACTGGACTGCTTCCTGCTTAGCCATGAGATCATGACTGGCCTTAAACTGAAACATCCACCTAAAGTGCTCTTTCTCTCTGAGACACTTCTTGCCCAATCTGAATCTGCATAACCATACAGTCTAAAGTCATGATCTCTAGTATAACTGAGATCATAGTCTACCATATCTTTTAGGTACCTCATCACATGCTTTGCAGCTGCAAGGTGAACACGTCTGTGCTTAACCAAATACTGACTCAAGGTGTTCACGGCAAAGCAAATATCTAGCCTGGTATTAGTCAGATACATCAATGACCCAATAATCTGCCTGTATAGTGTTGCATCCACTAACTTTGACGAAGCATGAGACAGCAACTTCAAATTTGTATCCAAGGGTGTGGCAATTCCAACATATCAAATCTTTTCAAGATTTCTACTGCATACTTCCCTTAGTTAAGGAAGATTTCTTCTGGGGTCTGCCATACTTCAAGACCTAGAAAATAATGCATCAATCCAAGGTCTTTCATCTCAAATTTTGCAGCGAGCTTCTTCTTACACTCTGAGATTTGCTTATCATTACCAAGCTCTTGGAGCTTGCTTCAACCCATAAAGAGCCTTTTTCAATTTGCAAACATGCGTCTTTTTGTCTTCAACTTCAAATCCTTGTGGCTATTCTATGTACACTTCTTCTTAAATGACAACATTCATGAAAGTTGTTTTCACATCCATCTGGTGTAGCTTCTACTTCATCATGGTTGTAAGTGCCATGATGGTTCTAATGGAAGTGTACCTTGCTATGGGAGAAAATGTCTATTCATAATCGATTCCTTCCTTTTGAGAGAATCCTTGAGCCACAAATCTAGCTTTGCAACTTCTTTCATCAGTTCTGCAACTTTGAGAGCTACATCTTCTTCATATACTTCTCCAAGCTGGCACATGTGGTTTTCTGTAGAGAGTTATGAACTTTGGAGGTTACATGATATATGCTTCTACTTCAATTACACCATCTATCTAGTGTAATATACATCATTTGCCACTAAAGCAACGTCTTGTCATAATCGACTCCCTCTTGCTTGATTTTATAAATCTTCTTGAATGTTATAGTTGAACCATTGTCACTTGTTCTTTGGAACAAGTTTCATCATTATTCTCTTGTAGGTTTATACACGATCTTTCCTACAAGTCAAATTTAGTTTCATGATTAGAAACATTTCATAAAAACCAATTCTTATGTATAAAGATATAGGTCTCACAATCATGCAACTATGTTAGCCAATGCTTCAGCACAACATTGACCCATATCCCACATTCATATGGTAACTTTCTAGATTCCTTCCATCTCTACGATAACATTATTAAGAGCGTGCACTACTCTGAATATGTCAGCAAAGAGGTTTCACTCTAGATAAGTAGCAATAGAATGTTGCATATCACCATAGGCCACTTACCCATCACATGCATATTGTTTATTAATGCAACTGCTCTAACATGCATACTACACTTCCTAAATCTAGGAATATAAATATGTACACAATTGAACAATATCATTTAAACAATTTGATAAAAATTCAAATACTTATCTAAAGCTGAGATATGAAGTAGGTTCTTCTTCAGGCCTGGTATATATAGTACATCCTTCATCTTATAGAACATATTCTTCTACTTCTTCCTTTGGTAACTTCCTGGGAGGTTCTTCTTCTTCTTCGGCTAAATGAGCATGATGTCTTTTGTTATTCTTCTTCTTGTATTCTTATTTTCTTATTGGACAATCTTTAGCAATATATCCCATCTCATCACAATGATAACATTGATAAGAAGAGGAATCTTTATACTTGTAGTTTCCCTTCTTGTACTTCTGAAACTTCTTAGGAGGATGAAACTCCTTATGGGTTTCCTTCTGGTAATAATATTTTCATTTTCATTTTCTAGTATGGGTAGCTAGGGCTTGATCATCATCTCTGAGTAGTGCTTCTCAATTTGCCACTCTAGCTTCCTCTTGAACACATTCTACCCATACAATTTCAAATTGTAGACTTTCATTTCTTGCACACATTGTTTGGATAAAAGAATCCCAAGGTCTAGAAAGACCATTGAGAACGGTCATCACTAATTCATCTTCATCAAGATTGTCTCAAATTGCTTCTAGTTGTTCTTTGAATTGAGAAACCCTTGTAAAATATTCTTGGATAGATTCACCTTGACTCATCTTTGTACTTTTGAGTTGGGTTCTCAAATTCATCTTCTGATTAATGTTCTTTCCTTCATACATCCTTGATAGGGCATCAAACATTTCCTTAGGTGTTTTCTTGGAGGACACTTGAGGAATCAAGTGATCCTTGATGGAATCTGCTATGATCCTCTTGGCTCTAATCATGTCCTTCTTGTACTTTTTCTTTGCTTCAGCTTCTACGGGTTCTAGCACAGCTTCCTTAACAAACTTCACAAGATCATTCTCTTCTAGAATGAGTCCAATTATGTATTTCCAAGCACGGAAATTTTCTATGCCTTCCAACTTGTCATCAAGCTTAGTGCTTGGAGCCATCTTATCCCGGAGAACAAAAACTGACCAAAAATTGAAATTTCTCAAAAATGAAAACTGAACTCACCAAAAAATGCGCTTGACTAAGGCGAGCAATGCTGGTACAATCAATTTCTGAAGAATCCAAGATTTAACCCCTGAAACTGGACTTGCGAGATTCTGGACTATAGTTTTCTAGTTTTTTGGTTTTTCTAGTTCCAAGTAAAACTAGGGTTTGACTTTCTAGAAGATCTAGCCACTGAAAAACTTCGATCTAGGTGCCAAAAGATGCACCTAGGAGGAGCGCACTTCCCTATGTCACTTGCACTCCAAAATTCTTCTTCAGTAGGAAACCCTAATTTTTATGCTCGAAGAAAAAGAGAGAGAGATTTACCCCAGTGAAAGCTGCTCTTTTCAATCTAGCTCTGATACCATGTTAAGATTATATGCTACTAAAGACCAAATTCTAACTTCATGAGCATTTAATACATTTTCACAATAGCAGCATAAAGAGGATCTCTGAAAGACACAAAATCACAAGGTACATACACAACAATTTATCCTAGGAAACCCTCAAAGGGAAGAAAACCTAGCAAAACTTCCTCAATATAGATTACCAAATTACAATGCCCAAAGAAATAAGTCTCATAAGAAAGAGAGACAAAACTCAAACACAAGAGCTAACAGCAATCCTCCTCCTCCTTCACTAGTCTTCCTCTTCCTCTCTTGCGCAATGCTTGAGTGAGTGAATAGTGCAAATGAGAGGGAGACACTCTCTATTTATACTTTACTTTTCACTTGACCTTTAACTTAACTGAGTCGGCTTCACTAACTTGACTGGGCCGACCTCTCTAGGGAGACTCAAAATAATAATTACATTAAACTCTTTTGGGTACTATTGACCCGACTTACAACGGAGGATTTACCTCGTGACTTTTACATGACCTTTTACATTCATGACATCTCCTCAAGGAAGAATAATACAAGTAGAATATTCTTCAAAGTTACATTATTTCAACAATTTTAGCAACCTCGCAAGAGTATATGCAACAACTCGCAAGCCACATATACCAATAATTCATAGATCAGTGTGGGTGGAGACTTCACATCAAGGGGATGCCTACCATTTCAGCTTCACTCTGACAGGTCATATGTGCAGCCCTACCCCCACTCGAATTGAACCCATGACCTCTGCAAAGAAAACACATGTTCTTAACCATTGGGCTCACTCAACCATTGGGCCCACTCAAATGCACGATAGTTTTCATTTGTTATCTTATGGTGTCGTGGCATTTTTAAGACAACCACGAATCCTAACTTTGGTTGATTCAGCTGATACGAGGAAAGGCCCTACTAGGAATAGGACAGATGTTGCTTAGTAAAATAACTATATCAACGAGCCTCAGTTGTGTTATATGGCATTTATCTGAGGGAAATTAAATTTTTAAGACAACAATGAATGCTAAACGTTGGCTAGTTCAGCTGACGTGAGGAGAGGCACTAATGGCAAAATGGGGGAAGAGCTCCGCAGAGCTTGGCCTTAGTGGAAATGATGTTTTCAGTGAATTAACTATATCAACGGGATTCAGTTGTATTGTATGCATTTATCTGAGGTGATGATGACCTGGTTTGGCCATGGAATCCCTCTAAAGACTATGAAGTAAACTTAGGATACAGGGCAAGTGTCTTCGAGGACGACTAGGAGGAATCAGGAATGTTGGTGGTGGAATCCTTGAAGGAAGGTAACAACACCCTGAAACCCAAGTTCTTTTTCTGATTGGATTAAACAAAAAAGCACCAACTGGGAAGGCTTTGCAGAGAAGATCTTGGCAAGGGCCAAGTATGTGTGTCTTCTGCATAAACGATGAAAAATTCAAGCACACACTAATGCAATTTCCTTTAGCTCAGGAAGTGTGGAGAGACAGACTACTTCTGGCAAGAGTTACAGTACCTGGGAAAAAGAGTCCCTTGTAGTTGGTTATAAAAGATGAATGGATAACAATGGATAACCAGGAATTGAATCCTAATCCAAGATAAGTCTAACTTCCCCCTTGAAGTCTTCAGTATCGAATACATATATGTTGATCTCAAACAGCCTCAAAAGAAGAGAAGAGCTGGGAATTGCGATCCCCCTGCAATTGATATATATTTTCCTTTGCATTTTTTGATGGTGCCAATCAGGAAAACACTGGTTCTCGTGGAGCTGAAACACTATTCCTTTCAGACCACTCTTTCTCCATCTTTAGGATCAATTTACGCAGAGGCGCAGATAAAGGCTGCAAAGTTACCTGCTGTGTATTGAACCTGTTAAATATTGCATTAGATAAAAGTACAGATAGGATGCAGGGTTTCAGGGGCTCCAAACTGGTGGTTGAATGGTGGAATGGCTCTTACAGGTTGCATCATCCATCTCCCAGGCCTTTTGAAACAAATTTAAGCTGCTGCATATCTCTTTAGTCTCCTCCACTCATGTCAAGAGAATCCACAATTCTGAAGCTATTGCCTTTGTTGTTAGAGGTCCTAATAGCTCTTTGATGGTGGAAGAAAATTGAATATTGCATTAGATAACGGTACAGATAGGATAAGGTACAGATATGATGGTTTTCAGAAACTCCAAAACTGGTGGTTGAATGGTGAAATGGCTCCTACAGGTTGCATAATCCATCTCCCAGGCCTTTTGAAACAAATTCAAGCTGCTGCATATCTCTTTAGTCTCCTTCACTCATATCAAGAGAATCCACAATTCTGAAGCTATTGCCTTTGTTGTTGGAGGTCCTAATAGCTCTTTGATGGTGGAAGAAAATTGAATATTGCATTAGATAAGGTTACAGATAGGATAAGGTACAGATATGATGGTTTTCAGAAACTCCAAACTGGTGGTTGAATGGTGAAATGGCTCCTACAGGTTGCATAATCCATCTCCCGGGCCTTTTGAAACAAATTCAAACTGCTGAAGATGTCTTTTCAGTCTCCTTCACTCATGTCAAGATGATCCACAACTCTAAAATTATTGCCTTTGCTGTTGGGGTCCTATTAGCTCTTTGATGGTGGAAGAACACGAGGGGGTTCTGCCCCTGCTGACCTCTAAAATTTTCCACTGCTGGCTAATGGTAATATTTCGTATGGACGATTGTTCGCTCTGGGCTGTTAAAGATACGAGTCTGAAACAGGGATATAGTCCCTTCTCTTTAGTCGTGTACTGTCTATGAAGGTTTTGATGTATTTATGTTTCCAAGACTTTTTCGATAACGTTCAGCCCCTCGTTTTCGATTATGCAGTCATTATTTAGGGAGCAGGGAGTAAATGAATGAGACATATTACATCCTTTGGAAAAATCCACCATGATGCATCCTTAGTTAGGAAGTAAGGAGTATATGAATGAGGCATATTACATTTTTTGAAAATCCCCCCACAGAATATAGTTCTAGACCGGTTTTAGGACTATCTTTCAAGGTTCTGGATCAGGGCATGGAGGAACTATGCCATTGGAAACCCTCAAAACCAACTGCATAGAGGAACTATGCCCTTGCCGTTGGAACTTTGCCCCTTATCACAATATCACTTCCAAAACAAAACACCTAAAACCTAAGAAGGAATTGGCTTTATTCTCGAAAATCGGAGACAAACTTAAAAGCCATTAGCAAATCAACAAATCTATGATAGTGAAAGTTTGGAGGCCAAACTGAGATTCCTCGAGTCTATAGCAAACTTCTTCAGCATTGTACAAATCTTAACGAATCCATCCTGGATTATTGTCACGGGATGACCTACCCATCGACCTTTGCGTTTTAAGCTTTTCCAATTTTGCCTCTGCAGAGGATAGGAAAACAAAATCCATTTAAAACCCATATAATATAATGTCACGGAAATGAAGCTAGGCACCATCTTTCTTTCGTATCGCAAATCAACATTATTAACATAAAACTCACACACTATTCTACCCCTGCAAACATGCATTACATATTACATGCCCGAATTTAATTTTGTGTATAGTTAAGTTTTAAAAATAAATAAATATTTATAAAACTGCATTTTCCTTTACAAATCTAGGAAAAACACATACCATATCTTCACGGCTTCAGATTTGTGCCATTTCAGCAAAATATAATACATGAGCAATAGTTTAGACAAAAATAGTAACAGAGAGAACGCGCTCCTTTTCTCGGGTTTCCTTTAACCCTAACAGATGGTTCTCTTTAAAACACTATATCAAAGTCCCAAATTTTGATAGACAAAAAGCTTTTCAGAATTTTGGCAAGTCAGAAATGGTTTTTCAGGCCATGCGTATCAATCATGGGAGCCAACAGGCTCAGTGCCCAGTGCAGTTCGTCACCCTTGCATATATAAACATCTACCTCACGATAATAATAAAAATAGATTATTTGATAAGTTGTGGCCTCAGGAAGCTAGAGGTTAATCCCCAGTGACAAACTGTCTCGGATGGTACGGACAATTTCTTCATCATCAGCCATGGCCCCTCACACTCTAAAATTCCAGTAAGCAATGAAAAAATTACATATACACAATTACTTTAACAGACAGACCATCCCACAGAATGACGACAACAGACGGAAATAATACAGCTTTTTCAATCGGTGACAAAAGAAATCCATACAGTAAACCTTCACGAAACCCTCATTTTAACGGCCAGCATAAATAAAATGATTGGAGCTCCCGTGGATCTAGAAAAGCTAAACAGAGCACGACTCCAGTACAACTAATAGCAGCAAATACAAAGGAATCCTAACCCTAGTTTAACTTGAAAAACAAAGCTCGAACCCTAACCCTAACCTCGTGAACTTACAATGCTCCATTAAAAGATTTTTGAGTAGTTTATTTATTCTATGTTTTGTATTTTTAGGTGGGTTTTAGGTCAAAAAAAAATTGGTAAAATCTAAATTTGGAAGTGTTAAAATTGTGTTTTCGAATCCATAAATAGATTGAGCACCCTCCCATACCCCATGGCACTTAGGTTATGCATTTTTTATAGTTAATATATTTGATTCTAATATTTTCTACTGATTTCCCACGGGACTTGAAACAAAACAAGACCGAAAATATATTAGAAAAAGATTGAAAATGTAGAATATTTAGACTACACATTTTACCCGCCTATGATAAAAACAAAATGGTCTCAAACCATTAGCTTACTCCATTATACATAAGCCGCTCTAGGTTTAGATTAGCATAGAAATAGATTGGTGCACATGCCAAAAGGGTGTAGAAAAGTTACAAGCCTTGTTAGCACAAGGACAATAGGGATTGCGCCAAATTTTGTAGATAGAAAGTTTTTTATTAAAATGTTCATGAGATTTTATGTTGTATGGGATAAAAAGTGATAAGGGTGTATAAAGGTTATAAGCCTTGTTAGCACAAGGACAATAGGGATTGGGTCAAATCTTGTAGATAGATAAATTTTTATTAAAATGTTTAGGGGAGGGACACCAGTAGTGGTGTGCCCTCCCCTTTTCCACCTATACGAGCCATGTGGAGGGCACGTTGGCACTCCAAAGACCACCACTTGGCAGTGCCACGCATGCCCTACCAAACAACACTTTATTGCGCTTTTAATGACTACACCTACCACCTTTCCCAACCTTTCTCTCGTCGTCAGTCTAACCCCCCGTTCATTCTTGTATGGGGCTAATGTGTGACCATTTGCCACCCCGATGGTGGTGTGCCTGGCCCCTACAACTCCCTCGACCAGGAGCCTATTATTGTTATGTTTGGTTTGAATGTGGTGTTGTGTTGGTTGCTTATGCTGCTACATGTGGTTTCGACAATGATTCTCTGTTGGTTATTCATGACGTCGTGTGGGTGCTTTTCCTAGTGGTGTGGGTGCCTTGACTAGTTTAGGGTTGCGCTTACCCGGTTCTGTGTGACGTTGTTTCTGGTTCAGCTGCTCAAGACTGAGTCTACTGCGGGGTATCAGTTGTTGAACATGCGTTGTGAGGTAAGCTTCGGTTCTCTTGCGTTCTTACTGGTTTTTTCCACCACGAAATGGTTTTTAACTTCCCCTTCGTCTGTGCAAGTCGCATTGGAGGTGCATGCCGGTGTGTGGAGTTGCGCGGATGCAGACTTAGGTGGTTGCAGCGTTGTTCGTGTTTTATCCTAGTAGGTCCTCGACTCCTACCAACTTCTCCTCTGTGTTTTTCAACACATTAACTCTCTCGGTGGATTTTGTGGATGGCCTTGGTTGCTCTATGCATTGGGGAGTTTGTTTAGGGTTAGGGTTTTACATGATTTTAATGGCTAAAGGGGTTTTTCTCTGTTTGTAAAATTTTGGGTTGTGGGTTTTACTCCGTTTGTGATAGTGGATTTGTATCGACCTTTGTTAATGTAATAATGGTGTTGTATCACCTTGTTAATGGTGTTGTATTTGGCTCTCTAGTTCGGTTCTCATGCAGCAAATTGTTCTTGTAGTTAATTTAGTTAAGTTTTGTTTTATTGCTCTCCTCAGACACTATATAATGATTAAATGGAAAAAAAATTGAACTTGTCTATGCATGCGCATTTGATTTGGCCTTCCTCCGAGATTGTGTCTTTGATTTATCCTTCCATGGAGACTGTTCAATGGTTAAATGAAAAAGAAATGGTGTAATTTTGTTGAATTTGCATGCATTCCTATTGTTTATGGTTCTCTCCAGGGTTGTAATACCCTGAGAACCCTTACATGTAAACATGTAACACTTTGAGAACCCCTACATGCAGACTTGTTGAGCACCATGGCAATGTTGGTTCGATTTTCATGCAACAAATTGTTGATGTGGTTAATTCGGTGAATTTTTTTCTTGCTCTCCTTAGTCAATGTATATTGGTTAAATGGAAAAATTCTTCAATTATATGTGCAGGTGCATTTGATTTGGCCTTCCTCCGATACTGTTCGATGGTTAAATGGAAAAGAAATTGTGTTTTTTGGGGGAATTTGCATGCATTCCTATTGTGGTTGGTTCTCTCCAAGGTTTTGATACCCTGAGAACCCTTACATGCGAACCTATAACACAGTGAGAACCCCTACATGCGGACTTGTTGAGCATTGTCCTATTCCATGGCAATGTTGGTTAATGTAGGTTAATGGTTTGGTAAAAATGGAGTTGTATCTGGTTGTGAATTGTGTTACTGGTGTGAATTTGCCTTCGGGTTCGGTTTTCATGCAATGAATTGTTGGTGTGGTTAATTTGGTGAATTTTTGTTTTCTTGCTCTCCTCAGTCACTATATAATGGTTAAATGGAAAAATTATTCGATTATCTGTGGATGTGCGTTTGATTTGGCCTTCCTTTGAGACTGTTCGATGGTTAAATGGAAAACAAATTGTGTTTTTTGGGGGGAATTTGCAAGCATTCCTATTGTGGTTGGTTCTCTCCGAGGTTTTGATACTCTAAGAACCCTTACATGCGAACCTATAACACCCCTACATGCGGAGTTGTTGAGCATTGTCCTATTCCATGGCAATGTTGGTTAATGTTGCTTAAAGGTTTGGTAAAAATGGTGTTGTATCTGGCTATGAATAGTGTTAATGGTGTGAATTCTCTCTCTGGTTCGGTTCTCATGCAATGAATTGTTGGTGTGGTTAATTCGGTGAATTTTTGTTTTGTTTCTCTCCCCAGTCATGTATAATGGTTAAATGGAATAATTATTCGATTGTCTGTGCATGTGCATTTGTTTGGCCTTCCTTCGAGATTGTTCAATGGTTAAATGAAAAATAAATTGTGTTTTTTTTTAATTTGCATGCATTCCTATTGTGGTTGGTTCTCTCTGGGGTTGTGATACCCTGAGAACCCTTACATGCGAACCTATAACATTGTGAGAACCCCTACATGTAGACTAGTTGAGCATTGTCCTATTCCATGGCAATGTTGATAAGTTGGTTTAGGGTATTTTGCAACATTTAGAAACCTTTGCACTGCTGCAACGAATTGTGTAGGACATTATGTTATTTGGGACTTGTAAAGTGTGTGAAGTTAATTCTTGTATCTGGTGTTTTGAGAATCTAGGCATTACTAGCATGGTAATGGATTCATGGTACTTGCAATTCGGATGAGTTCCATTGTGGGCAGTTTTGAACTGTTGGATTTTTGGCACTATAGGGATAAAAGAACCAAAGGTAGAAGCTCCAGATGACATGGTTCTTCCAAACCAAGTGTGACTAGGACTGATTCTGTATTACTGCTGACCAATTGTTTTGGGTATGGTTTAGGAATATATATTTGGGATAGAGTTCGATAGTGCATAGGTTTAATCAAATAGTGATATTCTGCCATAGGTGAAAGTTGCAACAAACTTGTGACAAAGGGAAGAATCCTTGATATTAGTGGTGGAGAAGGCAACTTTATCCACCTCTCTTACTATCGATAGTAGTCTTTAGATTGGTTTTTGAAAACATGGCAAGTGAACTTGCATTGTAAACGTCTTTGACAGTTTTGATTGTCAACAATAAGTCACAAAGTGGAAATCCATATAGCATGTATGGCAATTGTATTAGGTTTAAGGAAAGGTTGTGGAATATATATGAAAACCATAGTGGGTTGAAGGCATGTATGATAGTGTCAATTAAGTGATGTGCAAAGCGATGTTGAACTTGCCTTCCAAATCTCTACCATATAAGATATGCTTTGGTGTACAAAGGATATCCTATCCTTATGTTATTTATTACAGAAGAACATAGCAACATATATAACCAACTGTTAGTTTTTAAGCACCAATTCAATATGATCTAGGATCTTAACTGAGAGAATAACATGTACAGCATATCAATCACAAGAAGCAATCACAAGAGACAATAGACACACAGAGTTTCCTTGGGGAAAACCATAAAGGTGAAAAACCCCAATAACTTCCTCATAGATAGATAGAGCAATGATGCAAAACCCAAGCATAAGAGATAATCTCCTAGCAGCAGCTTCTCCTCCTCCACTAGTGCGCCACTCTCCAATGAGTGTATAAGTGAGAAAGTGAATGATCAAATAGAGTGCCTCCCGCACTCTATTTATACATGACTTGACTTGCCTAATAAACTTACTAGGTCAGACTCAACTTAATCACATAACATAATGCTGACAGGGCCGACCCCCAATAGGGTGGTCTAATAACCCTTTAACCCACATGACTTATACAGGGCCGACCCCATCAAGGTGGTCTAATAACCCATCAAGTATAAGTTACTACACTTACAATATAAATGACGACACTTTCGTATAAAGGAATAATAACATCTCTATAGGAATACAATATACATATGTGAAATACATTCCGAAGTTACAAATACATCAACACTCCCTCTTAACTAGGAAGGTATTTCTCGGCACAGATCTGCTAGCACAAGTCTTCTTCTTTGGATCATCATCACTAGATCATCGTCATCATCATCGTCACTGCTGCTGCTATCTCAATCAATCTCAAATCTACTCTTCATAGGAAGTTCTACAGAGCCAACCCTTTTTCATGCTGGATGTAGGCCCACCGCCTGTAGGTCTTCATCATCACTGGCCATACTATGGAATCCTCAGGACTGATTACGTGAGTCAACAAAACCTCGAAAGAGCATCCTAGGACTTTTACGAGCACACTGCTCAACCTATCGGATCTCCTAGGACCTTTTACATTCCATTGCATAACCTGTCCATGGCCACAGAGTATCATACTGATACTCATGATCATCGTTCACAAAGCACAACCAAGATACAGATCACACAGCACTTACACTCACCGGCATGGGAAGACACACTTCAACCATCTGTGAACAGCTCAGCATTTATATCTGCGCCATGGGAAGACACACTTCAACCATGCGAGAATGGCACCGCACTTATATCCATAGCCATGGGAAGACACACTTCAACCATGCTAGGAATGGCACAATACTTATATCGTAGCCATGGGAAGACACACTTCAACCATGCTCGAATGGCACAACACTTATATCGCAGCCATGGGAAGACACACTTCAACCATGCTCGAATGGCTCAGCTCTTACATCAACGACCATGGGAAGACACACTTCAACCATGTCGGAATGGCCCCAGCCCTTATATCTGCACCATGGGAGAACACATCTACCACCATGTGAGAATGGCTCCAGCAATTACATCATGACCATGGGAGAACACATCTGCCACCATGTCGGAAAAGCCCATGTGCATCTGTGTCTTCGGAACTCATCACACATAATCCAACTGATTATGCAATGTATCCACCTGATACATATAATCACATATGATCATCCTGATCATCATCTAATGCATATCATCCAAAGTATCATCCTGATACTCATCTCACATGATCCTCCTGATCATCATCACTGCATCGTCCTGATGCATATCATCCAGAGTATCATCCTGATACTCATCTCACATGATCCTCCTGATCATCATCATTGCATCATCCTGATGTATGTACATATACATGATCTAACTGATCATACCAAGCATCCAATTGATGCATATACATATACATGATCCAACTAATCATATCAAGCAGTAACTGGAGCATCGTCATGATGCTCATCACACAGCGCTTACATCCACAGCCATGGGAAAGATCCTCCTCTCACCATGCTTGGAATGGCTCCTGCAGATGTGTCCCATCACTTCTTCCTCGAAGTATCTTCTATTTGAAGAACACCAAGCCTCTCTCTGAAGTACTCAAACTTCACTCTGGCTAGTGGTTTTGTCAACACATCTGCAACCTGCTCATCCGTCGTAACATACAGGAGCTTCAATGCTCCTCTCTGCACCATATCCCTGATATAGTGATATTTGATCTCAATGTGCTTCGACCTGTCGTGGAACATCGGGTTCTCAGATAGCTTCACACAACTCTGGTTGTCACAAAAGATACCAGTAGCATCCAACGGGAGATCAAATAACTCAGACAGTAGCTTCCTAAGCCATACTACCTCACAACTAGCCGAACAAGCTGCAACATACTCTGCTTCGGTCGTACTTAGTGCTACGCAGGACTGCTTCCTGCTAAACCAAGAGATCACTCCTGATCCCATACTGAAGCAACACCCAGAAGTGCTCTTCCTATCTGTAGCACTGCCTGCCCAGTCCGAATCAACATAACCCTGCAGGTTAAACTTTTGATTCGCATCACACTTGAGCCCATAATCAATTGTACCCTTCAGGTACCTCAGAATATGCTTTACAGCAACTAGGTGAACACCTGTGAAGAACCTACAATAATTAATTAATGAAAACACACGAGATAGCAGAAATAACAGAACTCAGAATCACTTTTATATTGATCGCAGGCCACTTCAAGGGGGCAACCTCCTTTGAGCAAGCTCAATACAAATAACTTCACGGTACCTTCACTGATATCAACACAAACTTATATACTAAGTTTAGGCGCCAATACCATGGGTCAATACCATGTGTAAATACAAACCATGGGCCAATACAAAATATGGATCAACTATTACTACAGGACAACTTACAAAGCATATGCATCCAACAACAATAATACAAACTCTGGATCAACAAATACTACGGGACGACTTACAAAGCATATGCGTCCAACAACAATATACTAACAAAGTAAATAGAAGGGTTGACATGGGTTCCTAACATCCCCTCCCCCTTAGAAAAAACTTTGTGTTCAAAGCTTTAGATGTGGAAATTGATGCAAAATCTGAAGGAGTGGTTCCCCTGTAGCATCCTCGGGTTGCATTCTGGCCCACTGACGCCTTTTGCATTTCAGGGAGGATTGCTTGGAAGGCTGTAGATGAGGAAGGACCATATCAGCTGTGTGAAAAGTGCGCTCAGAACGGTGCTGATCGGCTTGTTGTTTCAGTCGAATTCTTTCCATGTGAAGATTGTCCTGCAGAATGAGAAGAATCTGATCACGGTTTCGAAGAACCGAGTCAATTTCTTGAACTGGGGAGCTGCTGAGCGTGTATGGAAGAAGAACGGGCGGTGCCTGTCCATAAACTGCTTCATATGGTGTCCTTTTAGATGTGGTATTGTACCACTGGAGCGCTTCTAGGAAATCCATAGAAATAGTTGTCCACATCTGTGTAGGGATGGGAAAGGGTTCGAGCAATCCCAAAAGGAGTGTCGTTTCACCTTTGTTGACCTAGCAAGTATCACAGTCAGCCACCATCTGTTGAATTGTCATTTTCAGTCCCTGCAAAAAGAAGTTATATTGTTCCCGGTCATACATTTTGAGGAACCCAGAGTGCCCTGCTGATGAAGAAGCATGGAGTTCATAGAAGAGATAGCCCTGTCGAACAGATTGCAACCAATTTGGAACAAGTAGAGAAATAACTGTAAGAGAAGTTGGGTCATCAAATGTGTGAGAAGGAGCATTTGTCACCATATTGTCCTTACCCTTCTTGTAAGTGATCGCATAGGCATAACCCATGAGTTGGATAATCCATTTCAGGTGTGCTGGGGAGGAGACCCATTGTTCTAGGAAATTGTCCAGACTCTGGAGATCAGTCTTGATGCAAACATAATTCCCTAATAGGTATGGCTGCCACTTTTGTACTACATGCGAAATAGCCATCATTTCCTTCTGAGATGTAGATGTGGCTAAATTCGTACCGGAAAGGTCTCCTGAAGGCTACAAGCCCACTGGTTCAGCAAGGACACCTAAATATCTATCCAAGGAAGTAGGGGCGTTGATGGGTACATCTGAATGGAATGGAGTTGAGCGATGACACCATGTGAATTCTTCTTAAGAATCTTTTCTAGGTGATGTGAACTGATGATGCGGAGAGACCCTTCTTGTAAGCCCTTAAATTTGTGTTGTTTCCCATTGATTGAAAACTGCATCCAAAGTTCATCAAAATCCCATAAGATGGGGCCAAGTGTGCGTAACCATTGAACGCCCAAAACCACATCACATCTGCCTTGGGACAAGGAAAACATGTCAGAGCGCAGGTTATAATCTTCCAGAGAGATACGCACATTGTGACACTTCCCCTTGTAAGGTAAGGTGCCCCCATTGGCAATCATGACTTCAAAGTTGGAGCAAGGATGGACAAAACAATCAGCATGTTTGGCGATCTGAGGGTCAATGAATTTATGAGTGCTACCAGAATCAATGAGTATTGTAAGAGGAAGCTTCTTGAAGTAACCCCTGACCCACATTGTTAGGGGGGTGGTGATGCCAGATAAAGCATGGAGAGATATCTCTGGTTGTTTATCTTGAGATAGGGGGTCAATAGGCGGCTCCTGAATGTCGACCTGATCATCCATTGTATCTGGAGTTTCTTGACCAATTGTAGAGGCAGGCGGAGAATCCATATCCAAGAGATAGAGCTGTTGTTGAACACATCTATGTCCCCGAGTGAATTTCTCATCACAATTATAACAAAGCCCTTTTTCTTTGCGTGCTTGCATCTCTGTTTCAGACAAATGCTTGATAGGAGTTGGGCGAGGAGCTAGCGGGATGGGAGGTCGTTGAGAACCCATATTTCGGAAGGGAACAAAAGTGGGTTTGGAGCATTGTTGGGCCGCAATCTTGTCTTCTGCCAACTTAGCCAACCTTAGGACTTCCATCATTATGTTGGGACAAAACATTTTAACCTATGACCGGATTTCATCCTTAAGACCACTGATAAAACAACTCTTGTAGAATTCATCAGACAATCCTTCTGTGTGATTGGCTAGTTTCTCAAATTCTGTCTGATATTCTCTCACAGTGCCACTTTGAGGAAGTTTAGTGAGTGCTCCGGTGAAGTCATAAAAAGCACTAAGACCAAATCGTTACAAAAGGAATTGGCAAAAATCTGTCCATTTTGCCTCGACATGAGCCTTGATGTACCAACGGTACCATTGAAGGGCTTCCTGTTCCAAATGAAAGGATGCAAGTGAAAATTTTTGGACATCAAAAGTATTATGCAGACCGAAATATTGTTTTGCATGATAGATCCATCCAGTTGGATTAGTACCATTAAAGCAAGGAAATTCAAGCTTCGGACCACGGAAATTGCTAAAAGAAGGGAATCCATTGGCTGCCGAAGATTCGTGCTGTCGGTTATTGTTCATTGCTGAATGCTGAAGATGGAGGCTGAGAAATTTTTCATCCAGATCTTGGAGTTTGGTTTGGATGGCTGCAAGTGCTTTCTCCATGGTTGTTGCTCCTGCACGGGTGACAACCATAACCAGGAGTTTTTTTTTTGGGGGGGGAATGGATAGAAAAACACAAACAAAAGCTTATTTAGTAAAGGGAAATTTGGATTTGGGAAAAACTCAGAGGGGTAATTGGGGTTTGAGTAGGTTTTGGACACTTTCTGATGGACAGGGAAGCAAAAAATGGGGATTTCAGAAGCGGGGTGAAATAATGAGAAAATTTGGCAAAGAGGGACAAAGAAGCAGAATTAGGAAAGGAACTCGGTGGTAAAATTTGAAGGCAGGGTGAAATACGAAGAAGTTATGGCAAACCCTAAAAATAGACAAATGTGAGATTTCGGGCTTTGGGAAATGGAATTTGGGATAGGGTCCTCAGGAATGAAATATGCAAAATGGGATTACCGGGGTGTCAGGGAAGTTTCAAGGGAAACAGAGTGAAAACAAGGGAGATATGGCCAAAAAACAGTGGCGCGGAAGGGATCTAAAACAGATAGATCTGCAACGGTGCGGAAGTGATCGGAAATAGAGGGATCTGAAGCGGCGCCGACTGGATCGAAAACGGCTGGATCTGAAATAGATCTAAAATGGCTGGATCTGGAACGACTTTCAGAATGGATCTGAAACGTCGCAACAGTGATCGAAAACAGTTCAGCTGAAAATAGATATGGACCCCAGGTATGTGCCGCGTCCTAACAGTTTAGGGGTTTCACTCGGCCACCAATGTTGTCTGACGGCTTGCGTATTGGGGCAGTACCCCTCACTCCACGGCTCAGGTAAAACTGATAACTGCTTTTCCACAAACGATAGCTCTTGGTTTACCTCACGGGTGGGAACTAGTCAATCAGGTAGGGGTTGTTTCCCTTTTCGTTGGCAGGTCCTCTCAATGGGCCAGCTACTTTGGAGTTCCTGTGGTACTCCTCACAATGCGTTTTAGGGCTTATGCCCAAGTACTTCCCGTAGTTAAGCGGATAGGGATGATTCCTAGATCCGAAGCTACAATAGATGCGAAAAAAAAATTGGCAAAAATTTCACCCAACGAACCCAGGAAAGTGCTCTGATACCAGATGCGAAGAACCTACAATAATTAATTAATGAAAACACACAAGATAGCAGAAATAACAAAACTCAGAATCACTTTTATATTGATCGCTGACCACTTCGAGGGGGCAACCTCCTTTGAGCAAGCTCAATACAAATAACTTCACGGTACCTTCATTGGTCTCAACACAAACTTATATACTAAGTCTAGGCGCCAATACCATGGGTCAATACCATGTGTCAATACAAACCATGGGCCAATACAAAATATGGATCAACTATTACTACAGGACGACTTACAAAGCATATGCGTCCAATAGCAATAATACAAACTCTGGATCAACAAATACTACGGGACGACTTACAAAGCATATGCGTCCAACAACAATATACTAACAAAGTAAATAGAAGGGTTGACATGGGTTCCTAACAACACCTCTGGGATCCGTCAAGAACTGGCTCAATGTGTTCACCGCAAAACAAATATCTGGTCTCGTGTTCGTCAGGTACATCAAGGACCCAATCATCTGACGATACATAGTGACATCAACTAGCTCAGATGATGCATCACACAGAAGCGTCAGGTTCAATGCCATAGGTGTGGCCATGGCCTTGCAGTCCATCATCCGGAACCTCTTCAGGATCTCTACTGCATACTTCCCTTGTCCAAGGAAGATTCCATCTGCACTCTGCCACACCTCCATGCCTAGAAAGTAATGCATCATCCCCAAGTCCTTCATCTCGAACTTGGCAACAAGCTTCCTCTTTGTGTCGGCAATCAATCTATCCTCACCTGTAACAAACAGGTCATCCACATACAAAAGTAGTATCACTGGATTGCCTTCCTCAACCTTGTAGTAAAGGTTGGAATCCGCTTTACTCTTGGTAAAGCCCAAATTGGATAGAAAGCTGTCTATCCTACCATACCAAGTCCTAGGAGCTTGCTTCAAGCCATACAAGGCTTTCTTCAACCTGCACACATATGACTTCCTATCATGTGTCTCAAAACCAAGTGGCTGCTCCACATACACTTCCTCCTCGACTACACCATTCAAGAAGGTTGTCTTGAAATCCATCTGGTGTATCTTCCACTTCATCACTGTAGCCAGAGCAAGTACTGATCTGATGGAAGTGTATCTGGCTACAGGAGAAAAAGTCTCTTCATAGTCTATTCCCTCTTTCTGGGAGAAGCCACGAGCTACAAACCTCACTTTTTATTTTTCTATGCTTCCATCTGCAGCATGCTTGATCTTGTAGATCCACTAACAGACTTCCCTTCGGGTCTTGGGACCGCATCCCAAACATCATTCTTCATGATCGACTGGTATTCCTTGATCATGGCATTCTTCCATTACTGTATCCCGAATCCTGGGAACATTAGATTCTTCAATAGATAGCTTTGTTGCTGGAATAAATGTTGTAGTCCTTCTTTTGTAGGTGATGGTATACGATCTTTCCTACAAAACAAGTTAAATTGCATGATTAGAAACATCTCATAGTTTTCAGAACAAATTCTTATACGTAAAGAAATATGTCATACAATCATGCAATTATTTTAGCCAATGCTTCAATACAACATTTATCCATATCCCGTAACTTTCTAGATACCTTCCAATCTCTACCAGAACATTGCTAAGAGTGTGCACAACTCCCAACATGTCAGCAAAGAGGTTTCATTCTAGATAAGTAGCAATGTAATGTTGTACAGTGCCATAGGCCACTTACCCATCACATGCATATTAGTAGCATACTGTTCATTAATGCAATTATTCTAATATGCATAATACACAACCTAAGTCTAGGAACATAAGTATATACATCATTGAACAATATTATTTAAACAATCAGATATACAAGAAATGACAATTCAAATATATCTTTGTTTGTTTGTTGTGTGGACTCCCTCTCAATCTTTGCTTCCTTGCAGGAACTATTGGAGTGTGCTCCCTCTTGATCTTTGCTTCCTAGATTACCTGCCCTTGAACTTATATTCAACCTGGACCACTATGCATGCTTAAGTGTGCACTAGTGTCATGATTGTGCCATCCTCAAGATCTCATACATTCATTGGTATAATCTCAACACAAAATAATCTTAAACATGTATAGTCATGATCATTTCAAACACACATAATAAGCATTAGTATTCAAGGTTTCAGGGAGTACTTCTTTTACTTATGCATATTCTTATTTGACCATAGGACTCTTCTGGTTAGTCATATCATCAATCAAGTTAAGATACATGATATGCATAAACCCTTGATTACTTAAATTTCTAACTTCATGAATAATCATATACAAAAGTATAAGATCCTACCATAGAGTAGGATTTTAACTTGATATAGGAAAACATACATGGTCATCATATTTGCTAGTTAGGTCTAGCAATG
The DNA here is from genome assembly GCA_027924585.1 of Larix kaempferi. Taxonomy (NCBI): domain Eukaryota; kingdom Viridiplantae; phylum Streptophyta; class Pinopsida; order Pinales; family Pinaceae; genus Larix; species Larix kaempferi. The sequence continues at coordinate 1,272,725 of BSBM01001322.1, read as the reverse complement.
TTTTCGTGTTCTCTTCAATGACCTGCATAATTCATAAGTTAACCATTGTAGAACCAAAATATACATTCCTCTATGTGATCCATGACTATGGATGAGTCTTTGTCTTCATGTCACTATGGTCTTGATCTAGGACTTGATTTGTACCTTCATGTTAGCAGATAACATTCTCCTCATACAACACCACAGTGCATTAGTACAATCATAATAAAATCATAAGTGTCATAACCCTAATCATTGAATGTCTTCTATCATGCATTCATACTTTTACTAGGGTGATAAGACAAGTCTAAAATTAAACAAACTCAATAACATGAAGACAATCATATTATAAACTTAATCATGAACAGATTTCAAAACATACCTGTAAGTCATACCTGTCAGATTGCTTGTAGTAGTTGTTGTTGTTGTCCCTTTTGTTCTTAGAACAATCCGAGGAAAAGTGTCCTCTCCTTGGTATGTGTTGTGAGAGCTTGATCTTCATTCCCCATCTTTTCTTCTCGAGCTATAATCCGAGTTTCTTCCTATGATCATTTTTCTCATAGCCTGCTGAAAGAGATAAGTTTCTTCCTAGCACAAATTCCTTGGATGAAGGAATCCCATGACCTAGGAAGGCCATTAAGAGTGGTCATTATCACTTCTCCATTCTCTACAGCTTCAAGTTGTTCTTTTATTGGGGAGACCCTTGAAGAGTAAGACTGCATGGTCTCCGCATCTTGGATCTGGATGTTCTTTAGTTGATTCCTCAATGTCATGTTCCGATTTATGTTCTTCCCTTCAAATAGCTTGGTCAAGGAATCAAACATCTCCTTAGGTGTCCTTAGGGAAGACACATGGGGTATGAGATAGTCCTTAATAGAATCAACAATGATTCTCTTGGCTTTGACTAAGTTCCTCTTATGTAAGGCCTTAGTCTCTTCTCCCTCTTGGACAGGAACCGCTTCACTTATGTAGGTGTCAGCCAACTCACTCTCTTCTAGAATTAACCCAATCCTATACTCCCATGCTCGGAAGTTATCAACCCCTTTAAGCTTATCCTCAAGCTTAGTGTGGTGAGACATCTTAAAGAGTACTTCAAATGAAATAGAAAAGATTTAGGTCTTACCACTTGATTTGTAGAAATCTAGATCTGGAGCTGGATTAGGGTTTGTTAGAGAAACCCTAAAAATTCAAACTTCTGAAAGGATAGAAAGATGTGCCTTGATGAGCTGATCAAGCTGGTATACTCAGAATTTGAAAACTGCAAAGTTTCACCCCTCAAATTTGCTTTTCAAACTTCTGGATTCACTGGGGAGGACCCTAAATTAGGGTTTGATTTTCTCAGAGCTTCATCCATCCAAAAAGTTCGATCTTGGTCTCTAAACTTCGATTTTTCATAGGAGCTTCCAGCCATGGTCTCAGATTTCAGAAATTCCAACTGTTACAGAAGCCCTAATTTCTGGCTTCACTAGAGAGGACCCCAAACTAGGGTTTGATTTTTCCGGAGCTTCATCCATCCAAAAAGTTCGATATTGGTCTCTAAACTTCGATTTTTCAAAGGAGCTTCCAACCATGGTCTCAGATTTCAGAAATTCCAACTTTCGCAGAAGCCCTAATTTTCAGCTTCACTAGAGAGGACCCCAAACTAGGGTTTGATTTTTTCGGAGCTTCACCCAACGAAAAAGTTCGATCCAAAGCTCTAAACTTTGATTTTTCAGAGGAGCTTCTAGCCATGGTCTCAGATTTTAGAAATTCCAACTTTTGCAGAAGCCCTAATTTTCGGCTTCACTACAGAGGACCCCAAACTAGGGTTTGATTTTCCCAGAGCTTCACCCAACCAAAAAGTTCGATCCAAAGCTTTAAAATTCGATTTTTCTTAGGAGCATCTAGCCATGGTCTCAGATTTCAGAAATTCCACTTTTTGTGGAAACCCTAATTTTTAGGGCCAAAACTGAAAGTGCTCATAATTGAATTCTGATTGGACAGAAAGATGCGCCTGGCTGAGGAGAGTCAATCTAGCCTCCTGCCTTTGAAGATCTGTGGAGAGAAACCCAAAAAACAAGAAGCCCTAGCTTTCGCAACTGCACAGTGTCTTCTTCTTAGGTTAGCTCTGATACCATGTTAGTTTTTAAGCATCAATTCAATATGATCTAGGATCTTAAATGAGAGAATAACATGTACAGCATATCAATCACAAGAGACAATAGACACACAGAGTTTCCTTGGGGAAAACCATAAAGGTGAAAAACCCCAATGACTTCCTCAGAGATAGATAGAGCAATGATGCAAAACCCAAGCATAAGAGATAGTCTCCTAGCATCAGCTTCTCCTCCTCCACTAGTGCGCCACTCTCCAATGAGTGTATAAGTAAGAAAGTGAATGATCAAATAGAGTGCCTCCCCTACTCTATTTCTACATGACTTGACTTGCTTAATAACCTTACTAGGTCAGCCTCAACTTAATCACATAACATAATGCTGACAGGGCCGACCCCCAATAGGGTGGTCTAATAACCCTTTAACCCACATGACTTATACAGGGCCGACCCCATCAAGGTGGTCTAATAACTCATCAAGTATAAGTTACGACACTTACAATATAAATGACGACACTTCCGTATAGAGGAATAATAACATCTCTATAGGAATACAATATACATATGTGAAATACATTCCGAAGTTACAAATACATCAACACCAACCTAGACAATAATGAACATGGAGTTAGACCGACAACGAGAGAAAGGTTGGGAAAGGTGGTAGGTATGGTTATTAAAAGCGCAATAAAGTGTCATTTGGTAGGGCATGCATGTCACTGCCATGTGGTGGTCCTTGGAGTGCCAATGTTCCCTCCATGTGGCTCATACAGGTGTAAAAGTGAACAATAGAAACAAAAATTGAGCTCTCTAGAACTAAGGGGAGGGGGTTTTGTCGCAAGACTGCCAAGTCGCAACAATTTTTTGCAAAGACAAACAAGTTCCCCAACAGACCACGTGTTGCAACATACTGTTGTATTGTTTGTTGACTTGCCAAAAATAATAGTTCCTCGAACATTCCATACAGTATTGGATAACCATTCTTAGGTAACCATTTCGAGAGGATTTCAACATATGACTGTCAATTTGCAACAGCTTTTCGCAATGTCAAACATTTTCCCAAATAGGCCACTTGTTGCAACATATGGTTGTACTATATGTGAGCTTGCCAAAATAAATGTTCCTTGAACATTCCCAAAGGTATTCATCAACCATTCTTAGGTAACCATTGTTGCATTTATGTTAGCACTACATAGATACATTGTCTTCGTTGATAGAGAAAACTGATTAAACAAAATTTGACCTCCCCAGAACTTATGTGAGAGGATTCTTACATAAGACTGTCAAGTTGCAATAGATTTTTTCAAAGACACACAATTTCCCGAACATACCACTTGTTGCAACACATTGTTGTATTATTTGTTTGCTTGCTAAAGTAATAGTTCCTTGCACATTCCAAAAAGTATTGGGTTCCCATTCTCAGATGACCATTGTTGCAGTTACATTAGCACTACATAGATACATTGTCTTCAATGATAGAGAAAACTGGTTAAACAAAATTCAATCTCTCTAGAACTTAGGTGAGAGGATTCTTACATAAGACTTGCAAGAGATTTTTGCAAAGACAAAAAAGTTCCCAAACAAACCAATTGTTGTATTGTTTGTTTGATTGCTTGCAACCAATTGTTGTAATATTTGTATATAAACCAGTCTTAGGTAAGCAGTGTTGCATTTACATTAGCAATACATAGATACATGGCCTTCAATTAGAGAGAAGACTGATTAAATAAACGAGTAGAAGAACATCCACAAAATGCCTCTGTAACAAAATCCACATTCCATGTGGTGAGGCTAAGTATATGATATCTCTATTGCCGATGAGATGGAGTGTATGCATTGCCTAAACCTGTTGAGATTGATGAATTTGCCTCAGCCAAGTAAGCATTGCCTAAACCTGTTGAGCTGCCAAATATGGCTTGACCAGATTGGTTTGAGTTTCCCGTACTAGGATGAGGCCAATTTCCACATTGCAGCCAAGGGGAGATTGAAAAACCATAGTTCTGACTTGTGTTAAATACCCCTATATTGACTGGAGGTGTTGCAATGGCATTTAGCACATAGGACCATACACTTATAGGAATTAGTGGAGGAGGTACACTGGGTAGATGATATTGAGGGAGATGGATGTTTATGAGGTCTTGGAAGAGTCGTGGATTGTCTGCAAATGGATCTAATGTGTTGGACATGATCCTCCCTCCATCACTTTGAAGACTCTATTGCGCCTTTAGTTGTTTCCTTTCATGCCTTGCCATCTGTTTTTGGTGCTCTTTTTCTCGCTTCTCTGTCACTCTTTGAATCCTTTCTTGTCTTCGTTGTTCTGTTGTAGCAATCCTTGCTTCCTTCTTCTCCTTGCCTGGTCTCTCTTCTTATGTTTTATAGCCTCCTGTTACGATGGTATTAGCACTAGTGTACCTGCAAAGGTGCCCCGGGGAGAGGGTGTCCTTTTTTTACCAGGAGGGGTGTTTAGTCAACTCATTTTGAGGTAGGGGCATGGCCAGACCCTCTGGCTTCTCTTCTGGAAGTACTATGGCTTAATGGCATCGCTGACTGCCTCATGAAAGGGTTTGAAACTCTGAGGTTGGTGTCCGGGTCTTCCAGGGGTGGGTCACTGGGTCACTTGTCCCCCACCTTGTTTCGACACTCCAGCGACGGTTGTTCCAACACTGAGACTCACTCTTATCTTCCGAAGCACATCCAACACCTTCCTAGTCCTTTCAGTTCAGTGGCGCCCTCCCTCTGGGACCTCCTTCAGAGGATGACGGTGTCCTCCTGGCAGACTGTTTGCTTGCTAAGAAGGGGAGGCGTTGAGGGTTTTCATCACTGTTGGGGTTAGTTGGGGCATGACGACCCCCCCCCCCCCTGTACATTCTGGCCTCTCGTTTTGTCAAATTTGGCCTTGTTTAGCATATTTTAGCACCTAGGGGGTAAAATACCCCAGGTAGCCTACAATAGGCCATTTTTAGGTTCTTTTATATTATTTTTGTTATATTTCTAAGTTGACATTTTTAAACATTAAATTGACCTTATTTTGTGTATAGTGAGTGTGAGATCATATAAATAAGATCTCCTCACTTCATTTTTAAACGTCAACTTTTGGGATAAGATCATTATGTCTGCTATTTGCCCTAACTAGGGCTCTTTGAAGGAAGGCACTCCTTGATGAAGGATATTTTGCAAGTTTGAAGCATCTCTTGGAAGTTTTTATTTTGTTCATGCCATTGCTAAGGTGAAGCTAGAGTTGTTTGCTTAACACATGCACTTGGAGGTATCTATACTTTTTATGTTTGATGTCTCTATGTCAATTGTATGAAAGTGATGCTTGTTAGGGTTTGATGGAAGCCATTGTTGCTTCGTTTTTTTCTTGATTTGCATACCATTTTCGTCATTGGTCACCATTGCAATCAAGCTTGAGCTTTAGGTCTTCAAGTCTTTCTTGAGCTAGGCTTCCTCTACGAATCCTAGAGATTGTGGAGGTGAGCTCTAGTTAGGCAAGCTTACCAAGTACCATCTCAAGGAGAGTCTCTCCTCTCATTGATGCTCTAGGTTGTGGTGACTAGCTATCTTTTGATGCCCCAGTTGCTCAACTTCAACTATTTTAACCTAAATTTCTTAGTTTCATTTTGTAAATATTAAGTTAGTTTAGGTTAGTTTCTTAATTTTCTGAAGTTAGTGGTTAATTTTTGTTGTTTATATGTATTTTTTGAATTATTTATGTTAAAAATTGAGTTAGTCTTTTTCAATTTTAATTATTGCTTAAATTTCTGAGATTACTTCGTAAACTTTATGTTAATGCAGCCTTTGATTATTTGATTTTGAATTTAATTTTAAACATATAAAAACTTAATCCTTATTGGTAGAAAAAACCTAATTTTAAAATCTTTTTATGTGCCCTAATTCCCCAAAGAAACACCTTCGCTGGCACCTTCCGCCAAGCTCGGATGCATTGGTCTGGTGCTGCACATCCTCGCCCAGCTCCCTCTACGACTGGCCCCAACTCACAGCTGCTCCACATCGCTATTGCCATCACTCCTTCACCGCTGCAACGTATTCCTCCACGGCCAAACCCGCAGTCTCCACAGCTCTGCCGCCGCTGCCCCATACCCGTAGCTCCCTCATCGTCGGCCATCTCGCGGCCCTCGGCTGCTCTTCTATCCATACCCACGGCATTTGTCTTCATCCGCAGCTCCCCTACCTCCATCTCTCCCTCGACCGCGGCCTTTTCCCTGCTGTCTCCCCATCCGCGGCCTCCTCGCTCCACGCAGCCCGTAACCCATTCGCGAGTTCCCTCGCTGCTCCTGTCTCTCCTCCCGTCGGACCTTCCTTTCCCACGCAGGCACATCCTCCTCGTGGCCCTGCCTCCTTCCCTCAGTCCGCAGCTCCCTGCGTCCATTCTCCCGCAGCTTCGTATTGGCGCACAGCCTTAGCTCCCACCTCGCGGCCCATCTCTGCCTCATCTCCACGCTGTCTACGGTCTCCCCTTTGCTGTAGCCCGAGCCTCCATTCGCGGTCGTCCTCGCTCCTCTCTTCCGTGGCCACACATCTGAGCCCCTCTTTCCTGTCCGCGACCTCTATCCATTACACGGGCCTTCCCTCTCGGGCAGTCCTCGTGCCCCCAATTTCTCCTTCACCTGCACACTTACGTATACAGAAAACAACGTTAAAAAACATTTTAAATTAGTTTTCTTTTTTTTAAATAACAGAACTTAGTATAAAACCACATATTTCATAAAAATTCTAAATTGATTTTAAACTGAGTGTTATTTACATGTTTTTCTTATTGGTTATTACATCTATAACTTTAAGTTGAAACTTATATGCTTTTGCATTTATCCATTGGGTATGTGATTGGTGAATAAATTGATTCTTTACTTGCTATATCTTATGGTAAACATTGGTGAGTAATCCTTGCACTAAAATCCTAATGCGAAAGATTATGATGTCTCTCGAAGTGTTATTCATGCTCACATTCCTTACTTGGTATATCTTTTACATGTAGGTGAATGATCTCCTAAATTTATTGGTCTGCTTGTTGTGTGAACGCTACTATACATATTGGACATTGATTAATAACACAATTGGGTTGATTTTGGTCTAGTAGTAATCTTGCCTTGCCCTCATTTACACCGAGGTGTTTTCTTCATCTATATGACATTGACAATTATGACTTAAATGAATATTTGAGGTATAGTTAATTGGCAATATAGTCTTTTGATCCAATATTGATTATTTGATATATATTTCATTGGTTCATTGGCTAAAGTTGAACATATTGACTCCATCTAGGCACTGGTCTAACAAACACTTGCATAGAAAATATAGTTTTTGGTTGTTTCAGTGTTCTACAAGATTTCATAAGGATACTTCTCCTTGGAGGTTTCGACTTCCGAAGAAGTTAGAACGGTGACCGAGGTGACATTGGGTCACTCTTCTTATTTGTGCTTATTGGCAATTAGCCCTGCTAATTTGCCCAGTAACACCTCCATATCCCTCTGCTTTTGTTTTTCCTCTACTAGTAGGTTGATGTAGTCATCTGAAGTGAACAACTGTGAACTCCTTCCTAGTCGAAGATAATATGGTGTTCTTGTCGATCGACGTGCTTGCAATCTCTCCACTGGTAGCTTTAGGAATTGGCCCAATACTGGTGTGTTACCTAGAGGATCAACTGGCGTTGGTGTTTCATTGGCATTGTATTCTCCCTCTTGTCCTTTAGTATCCATAGGGTTTTCCTCTTCACCTCCACCATCCATGTAGTAATGGACATTTATGTTGTTTATGAATGTTGGTTGTGAAGGCATGTTGAGGCTTGGATCATTGGTGTTGGATAGAATATTTATGTTCATATTCATCATGGAATTTTCCAACCACTCAGGTCGTTCAACTTGGCTTGGCATTGTTAACTGTTCCTTAGTGCTTCCTGCTACTTCACCACCCACAGCCACATTCTCCTCAGCTTGGTCATTAGTTATATGCTATGCAGATGTTGTGTGAGCTTCATTCGACCCAACAACTCCCATGTTCTCTTCACCTAGTTCATGATCATGTTGAGTGGCGTGACCTGCTCATTGTCGTCACCTAATGGCACACTATCTCTTTGAGATAGAGATATCATGTTGTCTGCAGCATTTGCAGCTTCCTGTTCATTTAAATAAAATGCTTCGCTACACCCAGTATCATGGATAAGAGCATCGTGATTTAGTTCCCAGATTCCAGTCCGCCTAAATCCTGCGTTGATATTCGATGGGGTGAGAGATTTTTTAAAAGATTTGCTTCCACGTTCGACTAATTCAAACATTTTCACCTCTATCCTGGGGTTCTTTGCCATCCATGTTGCTCTCTCAGATCTGAAGTAATTCTTGAAAGGCCCAAACACACTCACATCAATAGGTTGCAGCTTGTGAGTAGTATGTGCAGGCAAAGTTAACAAAGTCAATGCCCAGTCTATTTTCCTCCTCGATTGTGTGTATGGCTATGTGGCTGCCATGACCATCAAAAATCAATAGGTGTCTTTTTTTAGGTGATACGCCACCAAAAAAAAATGATGCAAATTGATAAAGTCAATTTATAAACAACTCTTTGGTAATCCATTCATGCCCCTAGTTCACAATTTTGGATATAGTTTTTCAGTTGACTCTTACCCTTGAACAAATAGAACCCTGGAATTGATGCATCGATTGTATTTACACAACACAAAATGATTATCCACTCCTTGCTCTTAGGAAGGATTTTTGGCACATTTATGCTCCCTCTCTTGGCAATTATCTGCATGCCACAGTTCCTCCCTGCTTGTAAACCAGTTTCGTCACAGTTTCATATATGGTCTGGACTATAGGCATGTTTCTCATATACAACTGATAATGTGTCATAGAACCTTAACACAATTGCAGGACACAAATTTATAGCCCTGTTCCTATCAAGGCATTCACAACACAAGCTTTGGATGCCTCTTCTTAAACCCTTTCCACCATGATTTTCTCAGAAATCCATCTTTGAATGGATTTGGCCCACCTTGAAAGATTTGAGCAACAATGGATTTTAGTTGTATCAATTCTATCCTGTGTCCCAATTGAGCCATCTCCTTGCACCAAAAAACCACCTCCTCCTCCTCTTCTACAATCATCACCATAAGGGGCCCTTTGCGCTTTGGATGAATCAAGCCATTTATCCAGTAGTGCAGTGATGTGGTGGCAATACCATGTTTTTTGGCGGCTGCTCGAACATAATATCCATCGAATTCTACATCACCAATTGTGGTGAACATATCCTATTTTCTCCACCCTCTTATGGCACTAATCTTCTTGGTTTCACTTGCAACTTGCAATCTGGTTGGCTGAGGAGCAACAAGAATAGCCATGGTCTCACTGGGTTGTCCAGGCATACAAGAAGGGTTATTGTTATCATCTACCTAGGGTAAGTCATTATGTTGTCCATTTTCACTGCAAGTAATGTTGTTACCATCCACCTATTGTGATTCTTCATTCGATGAATTCCGTTGTAACACTACACCTATGGTAACACGCCTCTTTGAAGACCTTGTATAGGTAGTTGCACACACTCTCGTTATGACAACAATAAACCTGCACACTACAATAAAAATTATAGAGTGCATTTTCTAAGATATTCAGAATTGAATGATTTGTTTTGTCCATACAACAAAAATACATTGTGGATTTTGTATTTTGGCATAACATTTCCATAGAGACATACTTGGTCTTGTTTCCATTGTTTGTTGTAGGCCTTGGAACCATTGGCATTACAATCACTTCTAGACTGGGTAGAGTAATTTCATGTTCTTATTATATGCACAGTTTTATGGTTTTGGCTTAAGGATACATACAGGCATAACATGACCAAGAAACATTGTTAGATAACATAGAGGGGAAACATATATTGAAACATGAAGTCTAAAGAAAATGCACAAGAAAACATGGACAAGTAAAATCTATAGCTAACATGTGGATTTTAACACATGGATTTAACAGCCATATCTTATTTTCTGTCATAGATTTAGATGTAACCTAAAATGCACACCACTCATCTTAGCAAATTGAACAATACGTGAAGCAAGCATTAAACAACATAGTTACTTACCCCGAGTGGTTGATATAGATATTAGCTAGTTGGAACACTGTTTGCAATGCTGTTGAGTAGCTCGAATTATTTGATAGACAACCAGTAAGCTACAGTATGATTATTGCTCCTTTATAGATAGTTCTGGTTGATTTGATTGGGTTGTGGCATTGGCATGGATTGGAAATTTGAATTTATGAGTGAATGCACTAGATTGTTTTGGGTATGATCCAATGGTTGGGAAGTTGTCTTAGTTGATCCTTGTTCTTTCATACAGTTTAATGGATAATTTGATGTGTTTAATGAGAATGCATTTGTTTATCTTTTTGTGTTCAAACAGATTAATGGATTCCTTTGATGAGTTTAATGGGAGATTTGATGAATTTAGGTGTTTGGTCACCATTAATTGCACTGGGAGGGCTTGGTGGTTAAAACTCACTGTAGGTGAAGCTGAAATTTGAATTTCCCTTTATTATGCAGGTGAGTATGTGAAGATTGTTCAGCTGTGGATGTTTGATGGGATATGTGGGGACTGCTGGTGGAATGCCCTTGGCTACATATGCCATTCATTGGGGTTGGGTTTATGGAGTGCATGTACACGTGCTCAATTCATTGCAGGTTGTTTTAAGGATTGTGATCTACTATAACGTCAGATCCCTATGGTATTTGTCAGGGACATGACTGTTGTAAAGTTCTTCTTCTTTTTTCAGTTAAAGAGGAGACTTACCTAATTAGGTTGTTAATGAACTGTGGTGGTCATAGTAGTCATAAGGGTCAATTTTGTATAGTTTTTGGTTAATATAATAATATTTATATATTTCTGTCTACCCCACTTTTGGATGTCTGATGTGACAATTTCTATTTCCACTTGTGGTCCCCGTTCACCAAAGCGAATCCCTCCCCTATGAGATTTTATTTTTTATGGGATAAAAACAGTTATAATTTGTGTGATTTGTAATTTGAATACTAAAAATGGTAAATAAAAAGAAAATAACGTATGTAATATTAATGGTTACTTCAAATTACAGAAAAGGGTAGTGAAAAATGAAAGAAATCATGCCAACAACCTTTTTCTTGTTCACATATATCTCTCGACTAACCTTGCAATGGCCTCCACCTGGTCCTCTTGGAATGTAGCTTCTTAGTCCTCAATATGCCTTTTGGGACCTTCTTTAATATGTGAGTATGAGATGCAATGAAGAAGGAAGTGTTGTTCTATTTCAACTTTATCATTCGCACATTTCCTACACAAGCCCTTCTCCTAGGGTTCCTTGGCTTGTCCCCATCTCCCTATTTGCACAATAGCTTGTAGGAGGTAGTTCTTCGTTGAGCCATCACTTGTTTTTCACGCCATGATGTGATTAGTTTCAAATAGTCTTGAATTTTGGTTTCCCCCTATTTATTGAAGTTTTAATGTAGTTTTATCGTTTCCTACTGGTGTGCTTCTTTCCTTCCCCCTTGTTGTAGCATTCTTTAACATAGTTTTTAAGTGTTTTTTTATTTGTCATGTAGGTGTACTCCTTTATGCCTCAATCCTTAAATCAAATTCTAGATTGTAGGTCCCATGATTCCTTTTGTCTTCTTAATTCCCGTTCAGGTGGTCATGGTCTCAAACCTCTTGCTCTCAATGGTTGTCATTTTTTGTCCATATAAACTCTATTTTCTAAGAGCATTCAACTCTATCAAGTACAATCTTGATTCCATGAGGAGTATCTCATACTAGACATTCTTTTTCACTCTTAAGTTGTTTGTTATTAGGTGTATTTATACCTTTTCCAACTACTTCCACCTAGTTTTGGCTACACTTGGACCTCAAACTTCACAACCATACAAAAGGACTAGGGTAAGGAGGGATTGTAAGAGGGAATGATGCATCTTCCAATCCCATATCTCTTTGACACGCATTTACCTTAAAGTAGAAAGAGAGCTTTCAACCCCTCAAAGTCTTTTCCTTATGCAGATAAACAAACTCAATTTTTTCGTTGAAATCCGATTATTTGTATTATTGGGTCACCTCCAATGAGTCTCCATCAAAGTTAATTTAGGGTTGTGTTTTTATTTTTGAGCAAGAACGTTTACTACCTTGGTTTTCCTCGCGTTCAAGTACATCCCAAACTCTATTCAAAAGGTTTATAAGTTTCTTACATGTGCTTGCAGGCTAAGTATTTCTTTGGCCATGACTGTCACATCATCTTCATAAAACAATATCCTAATTATAATCCCTATTATATTCACATCCCACCACATTTCATGTTATCCAGTTCTCTAGGTTGTATATGTAAAGGATGAAAATAATGGTTAAGAGAGGGCATTGTTTCTTTACCCTAATACCAATATTGAAGCTTTCGGATAACCCCTTGTTGGTTTTAATTTTGGTCTTGACCTATTCATATAGTCAATGTATCACCTCCCTCAAACTATTTAGGACCCCCATTTCTACCAACCTTTCCTACAATTTCTTTATCATGATGGTGTCAAAGGCTTTCTTGATATTGGTGAAACAACACCATAAATATTTTCCTTTGATGTCCCAAGTTGTCTCTAATTCTTTTATATGTTTAAGTGTGATGTAGTGGTCTATGGTCAAATGACTATAATGAAAACTTGTTTGGCCTTTAGATCATTTGTCCTTATTCTCGGCCCACTAACTTAGTTTTATTTCCGTAATCCCACTTTAGTGATAACGGGGGAATCAAGATTGTCTTATAATCCTTCATATTTTTTTTGTTTCCCCCTTTTAAATATTGGTAGGATCAGGCTTGTTTCCCAACTATTTGGAAGTCCCTCTTTCACCATATTGTTGAGGAGCACTATGATGTGACAATTAAGGGAGTCTTGCCCCACTTTAGGATTCCACTTGCAACCCTATGATGTCCTTTGCTTTCCTTACTACCATCTTTTTAATGTCTATTTGTATGTACTCCTTAATAAAAACATCCTTAACGATGTTGATTTTAAGCGATTGATATCTCACTATTGGGATTTTGTAAAGGTTTCTCACATAGGACAACCATTGCTCGGGTGCAATGTCATTGTCCTAAACCTAATTCCAAGTCTATAATTGTTTCCGAAATGCTTCTAGGTTTTCCTTGTCCATCTTCATCAATTATTGTTATCTCATCCTTAAAAAATTCCCTTTTGTTATATTATCATCCTCTTTTATCTATTGAGGTTTCCCTTGCTCTTATCTCTCTTGCATTTAGCCGTTGTACTTTTTATACTCTTTGTTGAACCATGGGTTTATTGAGAAGTTGCTAGACACTACCCTTCTTCTCTCTAGTTGCTTGGGATTGCATGTTCCTAATATTGTTTCGATTACCTCCAACATTTATTAGGGTACACACTAACCTCCCTACTTTAGGGTACTTAGGAGTTAATCAATTAATGTATGTGACCATCTTCTTTGAACAAGGCTCATTAGATAGCCATTGGATATTTATATAATGTAAAAGGGTCATCTTTATCAAATAAGGCCAACTAGGTGGTTGGTACTCATTGATGATGGTACCACAAGTGGTTAGGGTGTTACTATTAAGAATCTATTTGGAGATCTAAAAGGCTTTGGAATGTTATTGACAAGTATTGTTGTAATTGTAGCTCTACTCAGTGAGAGGTTTCCCTACCTTTAAGAGGCAAGTGAAAATTGTTTTCTCTCTTCTAATAATCATTAATACAAGGGTATATTTCACATAATTCATCTCATTTGTCTCAAGTATCCATTTTTCTATGTTTATATTCTCTGAATACCTTGTTGTTATTCAAGTCTAAGGGTCAAGAATCATTACAAGTGGTATCCAAGCTCTTTCTAGAGCCAACATGGATCTGAATTTTAGCATATATTTTTTAGCCTGCAAATGTGTTCCAATGTATTTAAATAACACAAAGATCTATTATTTGATGGGTAAATATATCGTTGGGAAAGAATAAACAAAAATAAAAGTGTTATCGCCTAGTTGGACATCACCTTAATTGGTACCCCTTCACGTAGTACCATATTAGACAACATCTATATATGGAATTGTATTACACAAACCCTTGGGCATATCCAAATCCTTTTAGGTGCATCTGGAACCAACCTTGCATAAACTTGTGGTCATCTTGTTGCTATAGTACACAAAGAACAACACCCAAGGAGATCCCTCTCGTCCACCAAGGAATCAAGTAGTATGACTACAATCTATCCTCCTTAGTTGTCATTGTGAAAGATTCGGCCAAGCACTATTTTTGGAAAACCTTTTATATGTCAGGGAGCCATAAAACTTGACATTAGTTTGTCCTTAAGACATAAAAAACCCTAGCCTCTGCAATATGATAGTGAAATTCCTACCTATTTGAGTATAGAAGGAATTTGAGAATACTATCAACATAGTAATACTTAGCAGGAAGTAATACCCCAATCAAAGTGAAATAAATAAATAAAATAAATTGGGTTATGTCAACACCATTGTGGGAGGCCTATTTCCTTGTGCTATGCCAATTGCATGGGTATATCTCTCTAGTAACCATTTTTTTGTGTGAACCTAATAATACAATTACTAGTGATATATCTCAAAAGACTCCTCAAGCCACTAGCCATATTGAGATAAGTTTGGAATAACACTTCAGAGATATCTTAAGTGTTTTACAGCTCATGCTCACAACATGGTCACCACGAAAGTAAAACTCCAAGAACTACAAACAAAGTACTAGAAACTTGATGACTCTATTTCTTAGTTTGAGTCAAAATTGACAACTGCCAATCAACCTTCATTTACCATCAAAGAAGATTATAAACACTGCATTGAGAAATAAAAAATAAGCTACTACAATAAGTTCCTTGTGAAGACACCTGCTGCTAACTCAACTACTAAACAGATAAAGGAGGGAATATTTTTACCCCAAAAGTTGTTTTTATTATGAAAGAGCCTAACTTGACCTTCGTCTAGTAAATCAAATTATATAACATCATTAGTCATAGTATTATTATTACATAGTATAAATCAAATTATAAAACGTCATTTATCATCTAATTATTATTGCATAGTGTTCCAAGGTATCATTGGAGGTTCTAAATAAAGCAAGTTTAAACCAGTAGAAAAAATGTTGCATACACTGTGGGAATCTACCAACAATAGCATTAATATATATCTCAAAGATTTGGTCCATATTGAAGGTAGATACTAATAATGTCCCGAGCCTCCAACTACTAGTTGACCTTCATTTACCATCAAAGAAGAATATAAACACTATGTTGAGAAATAAAATATAAGTTGTTAGAATAAGTTCCTTGTAAAGACACCCACTGCTAACTCAACTGCTACACAGATAAAAGAGGGAACATTTGATAGACATTACCAACAACCATTCCAAATAGTACCATCGACAATGTAGTGTTGTCAACAATTGTTAGAACAAGACACAATGGATTCTCTTCCTCAAATTTGTTGATTGCGGGAAACTTTCCAAGCAATATTTAGTTAAACACTTAGCCATAGAGAGTCATGAATTAAAAAATATTTAATTAAACACTGAGCAATAAAAAATAAGATATTAGAATAAGTTCCTTGTAAAGACACCCACCGCTAACTCAACTGCTACATAGATAAAAGAGGGAACAGTTGATAGACATTACCAACAACCATTCCAAATAATGCCATCAACAATGTAGTGTTGTCAACAATTGTTAGAACAAGACACAGTGTATTCTCTTCCACAAATTTTTCGATTGCGGGAAACTTTCCAAGAAATATTTAATTAAACACTTAGACATAGAGAGTCATAAATTGAGCATTGCCAGATTCATGATGCAATTGACATGGTACGGGAGGTGATCCATTCCATAAAATTCAAAAAATTGAAAGCGATTGTTCTGAAGGTCAATCTTGTTAAGGCCTATGACTAGATAAGATTGAGTTTCCTTCATTTGGTCCTCATACATATTGGTATTAGTTTTGAAGCTTCTAGATGGATCATGGGATGTATTTCATCAGAAAATTTTGCTGATATGTTTAATGGTACCCCCTCTAACTTATTTTTTGTCACTAGGGGACTGCGACAAGGATGCCCATTATCCCCTCTCTTGTTCATTCATGTTATTGAGGGCTTCAGTCTATTCATTCACAAGGCTAATGTGGACGAACGATTTGGAGGATTTAAGATATCTGAAGCCATTCGTATCACCCGTTTATTCTTTTTTGATGATGTCTTACTCTTCGGCAAGGGAACCATTGAAAAATGGAGTACTTTTAAAGATTGTCTGAACACCTTTGGCACGACTTTAGGTATATCTATAAGTATTGAAAAATATGGATTTTCCTTTATGGGTCGAATGCTATAGTTGAGGATGAATTATAACTTGTCATTCCTTATAAAATTGGAACTTTAGAGGAGGGTTTCAAATACCTCAGTTTCTACCTGAAACTGAACTGTTGCCAGATTGGTGACTGGTTATAGCTTCTCAAAAAATTTGATAATAAACTGGGTTGTTGGTGCTATAGGTGGATTTCATTGGGGGACAAACTTACATTAGTCAAATCGGTTCTAGAAAATATCCCAGTGTATTGGTTGTCACTTGCAAACATTCCAAAATTGATTTGGATAAGATCAAACATAAATGTTTTCATTTCCTTTGGTCTAGGGCCCAAGACAATAAAAAAATCCATTTAGCTAGGTGGGAGACTAGAATTGCTAGACCAAAGTCCTAGGGGGGATGGGGTATAAATAATATCCTTGATTTTGGAAAGGATCTTAGTGACAAAAGCCTTTGGAGGTCCCTCTTATCTGGAGGACTATGGAGCAAAGTTACTTGGGCTAAATATATGGGATTTGTCTCAGTAGTGGAACGGATCAGACATGATCTAAAAAATGAGGCACATACTTCAAATATAAGGAATGGATTGACAAAGGCCGCTGACATTATTTTCAGGTGGTTGACTTGGTAACCCAGAAATGGGATACAAATCAGGATTGGTAAATACTTTATTGTGGGTGGCACAATTTTTTGTTTTATATCGTCCCCTTTACTTTCTAAGCTGTGGATTAGAGGGATACTAGTATTAGCACATGTTTACGCCTCGACTTCCAACCAACATGAGCGACCTCTTTGAAAATCCGCAGCTAATATTCAGTTAGAGGGAGAACTGGGATTGGAGGGGGATCGTTTCATATACGGCCTCCTTAGACTGGTATTAGACTGGCCTCTTCAGAAAACAACCTTATCTAGTCATGGAATGACAAGGATGGTCAAGTGACATCAAAGCTGGCCTATGATTTGCTTGTGGTTTCGAAGTGGGATGGAGAATCAAAGTGGTGGAATAATTGGCTTTGGCATTTGCAATGGCCACTCAAGATCAAATGTTTCATTTGGATTCTATTGGAGGATTGGATCTTGAAGTGGGACAACCTGCTCAAACGAGGGACACTTGGGTTGGGTTTTTTTGCACTATGTAAATCAGCCACTGAAGATATTCAACACCTTTTTATTACTTGTGAGATCACACGAAATATTTGGAGGGAAGTGAGACTTATTACTAAATTGAATCTTCTGTGGAATGCAGATTCTTTTGAAGACTATCTTTAAAACTGGAAAACACAAGGCATCGTGTGGGTGGCCCTCTGTAACATCCCGAAATTTCATAAAAATTTAAATTTTTTGATAACAACATTAATTATGATAATAATAATTGCGGAAATAATAATTGAGATTACGACAACATTAATTGTAAAGTTGTTAGTACTAAACATGCTTTAATTTTCTGTTTTAGCCGCAATAAGATAATGACAGTTTAACACATAATTAGTAAATATGATGCGTAAGGGTGTCCTATGAGGTAACTTGGAGCTTACTTAGCTGAAATGCTAAAGCATAATGAATGTCCTATGTGCAGACAACAGGTAAGAAGTTTCATGGCTATGTAGAAACAAGTACGTGTAAAGTTCAAATTCAACGTCATAAATAAATAAATTATTAGAATTCTGTTGCGATCACCATAAGTGTGCAGGTATGGATTTCATAACTATAATTATTGTTTTTCCGATGTTGTCTTACAACTCCATAATGTTTAAAACAGAGTCATCTATGTATGTCACCATGCTGATAGTCTTGTTGTTGTAATTCCTGTCGTTGTCGTAGCTAGCTTGTCATTGTCTTTAAGATAATTGATTATCTTCCCATTCTGATGTAATAATTGTATCGCAAAAATCAATTAAATGTTTGTAGTGAGAGAATACACCTAACTTTTAGTTAGTTATTATGATAATCTTTATCAATGGATTTAATGAAATGTCTACCATACAGTATATCTATAGTTGCAATATGAATACACCAATGTTACTCGGATAGTGTGTAATTTTCTCATGTATGGACTTCTTTAAATCGTAATTTTGCAATGTCGAACTAGATGTGATAACTTATAAGTCTTTAAGACTTATGTACAGTATCATTTAAAGTATGAGTCTCATGTGGATGAGATCTATGTCAACCTAGTGACTATATTTATCATTGCAACTAATACAAAAACTATATAGTTAAAATTTAAGACTACTAGGCTTACCTTTTGATATAAATAAACTTTGAAGGGTCGTCCTATATAACCACATGACTCTATAACACGACCTAACTTGGAACTATGTAATAGTTGGTTGATATATCACTATAATGAATATCATGGGATGTAACTTATAACCCATACGAAACTTAGGATTCGACTTCACATAACATATAATGTTATAATGTCACGTATTAGGGTTTGAAATTATATCATTGGGAAAAGAACACTAACATGCAATAAATTGTGATGGACAAGTTGGTGGTTACAAGTGATACGAAATCGGTGTTGGCGAATGTGATACAGGCATGCATTAATGGCCGTCCATACTGTATGTGTAATGGGGATTCGACAAGCCTCCACGTAAGTGCAAACTAAGCATACGATGACTATAATAGTGCCATGTAATATAACTTCGTTGAAGGTTCTTCGAGCTGGCTGTCGATACACCCATCGTAAGTTAAACGTGGTAATGTCGTGCTACGGCAATGAATGAGCAATTAAGTGTTGGTTGTTCTCTCCAATGCAAAGAGTGTTGGCATGATTTCGATCGTTGATCAACATTTATTTTGTTCATTGGATCAAACCCTAGCATCGCGTCGGGTGTTGGGTTGATAGAAGTTAATGTGCTCTATGTTTTTGGTTATTATTTGGTCTGTTAGGGCCGACAGGCTGCCGAAATTTTGGTTTAGAAAGTGTATGAGGTTTCGACCTCGAGACCTCTGGTTTAGAAAGGTTACAGGTCTCTTCCTTCTGTAATGGCATCGTTTTTAACAGACCGGGTATCTATTTGTAGTGTCAAAGGTTGATAGTTTGTGGAACTTGTCGTTTAGTTTAAGTAAAAGATATGCTTGGTGAAAATGGACAAAGGGTTTCCTGTCTCGTCTGCAGCGTGGAGTCATCGTTTAACTGGTGAAAGTGGAAAGCTTTGGTAGCTTACAGCAAGGTAAATAATCTTGTAAAGAGTAGTAATATTCTTTTGTTGCAATTCATCTTTTAGTTTGAAAAGTATTAGTTATCTAAATTCAAACGATTTTCTTGTCAGTTGCAGGTTAAGAAGGAGTGGTTCGAGCAAGGGTTTGGAAAGAGAGGCATGCTTCCAAACTGGTAAGCTCTGGGTCTTCCAAAACCATCGTAGGTGCTCTCCGTCTGTGTGTTGAAGTGGTTTCAATGGATGAGTGGCCAATTCCTCACCGTGCCTCATCGTTGTCTTTAGTTGGAAAATCTTAAAAACGATTCTTTTGTCAATCGAATGGTGTCTTTACAGGGATGCGGCCTTCGTTTTGATTGCATGATACTAAGTCATTTGACTATGATGTCTATCTCATCGAACTGTGGGTTATAAGCTCGTCAGAACAGAGGGTTCTTTGTATTTGATTGGAATGTTTAAAGTGTTGAAATACTGAGAGGGGGGTGAATCAGTATTTGCCAATCATTACAATTTTTAATCGAAAGCAAGTTGCTCATCACCAATCATAGCAGTATATCATCAACAATAAAAACAAGATGCACAGTACACAAGATTTTTACATGGAAACCCAAGTCCTGGGGGTAAAACCACGGAAGCCTTTTATAATAAAATTTGACCCAGCAACAACTGGGGTTACAAATTTAATACAACTTCTCCAGCTACAACTGGAAGGGGCTACAACCCCTAGGCTTCGTCAGCCACAACTGACAAACTGCTGCAACAACTCAGCTCACAAGATTGTGAGCCCTAGCACCACCCTACCACCCTGTAGAAAACGATTGCTGAACCTGTGGACTTGTCAAACAACAATCCCTGTACTCTCTGCTGCTGATCCTTCTGTTAACTGTTCACTGCCACGTCAGTCTTGTCCCTGACACAATCTGTACCACATTGCACATCCCGTAAATCTGTCACATACCAATTTCTGCTTGTGCGTACTGTTTACTGTCAAATCATTCCTGTATATCAACAAGTCTTTTTCACTGTCATAACCTGCTCATTTATTACCCTATACTCTTCACCATCACTGAACAAGTATTTCTGCTCTACTTCCACTTCTAGCTTATATCAAAATATCACTGTGCATTCAATCCTGTTCACATACTTGTTACTGTAAAATCATCCCTAGTCAGAAGCACAACTGTACTGTATCATTACTTTCTACTGTAATCACTGTCATAAACCCAGTCCACTGCTGGCACTATCTTCAATTATCTTCACATGTCACTGATCCCATTATGATGATCAAGTCACTGTCATTGTCATCAATCCTATGATTTTACTGCCATCTCTGTCAATTCAAATTAATCTAAAGACTATTCACCCACTGCTCATTCCAATCCAAGAAGTATGTTCACATGCTGCTCTTATCAGATTATGTAAGGTCTGTTCATTTGCCAGGCTCTTTCAAGCTTATTTCAAATCACTATAGGATCTCATCTCAGATTACTACAGGAGTTTGTTTATGTCCTGGGCATAGTTTACCAATACTTAAAGCAGATCATAATATACTTGACAAAGATCACATCCCATCGAATCCTCACATTCATCCGAAATTTCAAAGCTACTGATTTTCCAAGGCAGATGTTAAAACACTGATCAATTCAAAATTATAAAATGCATACCTTTATTCTCTGCTGCACATAGTTCAATTGATCCTGTACACGTCAATGGGATGATCTGAGTGCAACAAACCCCAATCAAAGCTTACGGCCCTCACAAGCATGCACTTAGTAGTGTCACGGTTCAGCTCTTTTATTGCAAGCGGCCTTCAGAATAGTCAAATAACAGCCAACTGGTAACACTAGGGTATGCGACCTTCACAATTGCTCACTCAGCTTGTAAATCTTCAACATTGACCCAAAAATTCGAGCTCTAAAACAGTTGTGTCTTTACCAAACATTAGGGCTTTATCTCCAGCGTTTTTAAAAAATCAGAGCTCTAATTCCAGCATTGCCTTCACTCATAGAAATAATTAGGGCTTCATAACATGACCCTGATCAGAATGACTGCTCAGAAGAATTCCAATAACCTAATGCAGCTTCAGCACTGAAGTAAACCAAAGAAATTAGTCCCCTCGAGTTGTAAACCAAAAGTTCAGTGCTCTCCTTCCTTTGACCGAAAAATACCTCAGAAATCAGATCCGAAAATTATTTAAGCCCTGCTCATTTTTCAAATTTCAACTAGGGTATTTATATATGTTTTTCTCCCAAAAAAAATTAGCCGACCTTGCAATATATTGTTTATTAATTTTAATAATTAAATTAATTTGAATTTGAATTTTTAATTTAAAATATGGGGCCGACTTCCTTCATGATAGATCATAATGACTTGTTCAACAAATGAGTTTTTATTTGGTCCTTTAATACATTAAATTATTGTTTGTTTATGTTTGTTTTTGATCCCACAATATGTTCGGGGTTTGCAAGCTTCTGAATGGTGGGGTATCATCATTCCATAAATATATTGTTTATTATTTTTGATAATTAAAAAATTAATCTTTTAAGGCTAAGCTAACTTCACCAGTAATTTTATTTATACGATGGGGTTTCAAGTTTTTGAGTGGTGGGGTATCCTCATTCTTTTATGATCTCCATAGGTTCCTTAACAAGGGTAAGGGTTTCAATGAGCTTCTTCAAGGATAAAAATACAATATGTTATTATTACCAACCACCAATAAGCATGTGGGCTTAAAGAGCACTTGTGGGATTAATGACCTCTTAAAAGGCTTCTTCACCATACCTTCATGCAAGTTCATAGCCATCCATCACAATCAAAGACAAGGGACTCCAAGGGCTTCATGGCTTACAAACCACCATATGTATGGATTCCAAGACCCAAAACAGTTCCAAATAAACCATCGATGGTCATATAATGTCCAAGGGCCATCATACCACCATTTAGGTGGGTGCCAGACCTTCTCCTGGGGTACCATGACCTCAATAAACACAAATGACCACTGAAAGGGTCATTTTTAACTCTTGCAACTTCTTCAACATTTTTGTGGCATATCTGGACATAAGTTGTGGTACTGGGGAACCAAGAAACAACTGGGGAAACGCAAAACATCCTTGGGGTACTTAAACACTCTACAGGGTGTTTAGGGCTTTTGTCATTGTCCCAAGGGCTCCAAGGGATTCAAACTTGGGCTTGGACAATATCAAAAGGTCTCCTTAGACACTGACAATTACTTAACCCTCAGGGGCTCCTCAAGGGGCACAAATGACCAGGCACTGTTGGCATCAATGACAATTTAATCAACAATCTCCCCCTTTGTCATTGATGACAACACTCAGGCTCCCCCTGAGAATGGGCTTCCCTTATTCACAAACTTCTCTCCCCCTTTGGAATCAATGGCAAAGGGTACTACCTTGAAGTAACACTCCCCCTTAGAACACGCTCTTCCAAATACCAGGCACTTCTGTGTGAAGAATCAATTTAGTGAGGAGAAGGAATGACCCCCAATTTTTCTCGGAGGTACTCAAATGTCCCTTTAGGAAGTGGCTTGGTGAATATATCTGCTATCTGTTCCTTTGTCTCAATATATTCCAGCTTGATGTGCTTTTCTGCAACCTGTTCACGAAGAAAGTGATATTTGATAGGGATGTGCTTTGTCTTGGAGTGCATGACCGGATTCTTGGAGATGCTGATGGCACTTGTGTTGTCACATAGAATTGGAATCGGCTCATCATATGTTACTTGTAGGTCTTGCAGGTTCTGTTTCATCCAAAGGATTTGAGTATAGCATGCTGCTTCTGCTATATATTCTGCTTCTGCTGTTGACAAGGATACCGAGGATTGCTTTTTGCTAGACCAAGATACCAGACAGTTTCCTAAGAAAAATTTTGCACCACTTGTGCTTCTTCTGTCATCCACACATCCTGCCCAATCCGCGTCTGACTAAGCTAATAAGTCCAACTCATTTCCTTTTGAATACCATAATCCAAAGTCCATAGTTCCTTTAAGATATCTGAAGATTCTTTTGACTGCAATAACATGGGTTTCCTTTGGAGCTGCTTGAAATCTTGCAACCTGTCCAACAGCTTGCATCACATCTGGACTTGAAGCTGTCACATACAGTAGGCTACCAATCATTGACCTGTAATATTTTTGATCCACTGCATTTGATTCATCGTCTTTGCTTAACTTGCAGCTAGTAGTCATAGGAGTGCTCACAGGCTTACAATCTTCCATCTTGAATCTCTTCAACATTTCTTTAATGTACTTGGTCTGAGAGATGAAGATGCCTTCTTCACATTGTGATATCTGAAGTCCCAAGAAGAAGGTCAGTTCACCAAGTAGTGACATCTCAAATTCGTTTTGCATAACCTTGGAAAATTGTTGGCTCAGAGTATCATCATCACTACCAAAGATAATATCATCAACATACACCTCAACAATAATTATGCTGTCATGATCAGTTTTGATATACATGTTGCTGTCTACAGTTCCCCTTTTGAAACCTTGTTTCTGCAAGTAACTGTCCAATCTGGAGTACCAAGCTCTAGGAGCTTGCTTTAACCCATATAGGGCTCTTTTTAATCTGCACACATAGTCTTTTTTTGCTGATAATTGGAATCCTTCTGGCTGTTCAATGTAGACTTCTTCTTCTAGTTTTCCATTCAAAAAGGCTGATTTGACATCCATTTGATATACTTTGATGGTTTTAGCACAAGCATGGGCCAATATCATTCTTATAGCTTCCATTCTGGCTACTGGAGCAAATGTTTCTTCAAAGTCTATCCCTTCGATTTGAGCATATCCTTTGCAAACCAATCTTGCCTTGTTTCTGATTACCTGTCCATCTTCATTCAGCTTATTTCTGAAAATCCATTTTGTGCCAATCACATTTTTATCCTTGGGTCTGGGAACTAGTTCCCATGTTTCATTTTTCTCGATTTGATCAAGTTCTTCTCCCATGGCTTTGACCCAATGTTCATCTGTGCTGGCTTCCGCAAATTTACTCGGCTCAACTGTAGATAGTAGCGAGAAATGAACTTGTTCTGGTCTTCGAACTTGTCTTCGATCTTTTCTGGTTTCTATGCCGACATTTTTGTCACCAATAATCAATTCCTGTGGATGATTCTTTTGATACCAATTCTTAGGATATTTTTGTTGTTCTTGTTGTTGATCCTGTACTTGTTGATCCTGTGTAACTATTGGCTGAATTTTTCTCTGTTCTTTTTCTTCTTCTTCTTCTTCTTCTACTTCATCATCTTCATCTTCTTCTTCATGGTCTTTTGAGTCTTCCTGACATTTTGGCAAGCTAGATTCATCAATCTTTACATTGATGCTTTCCACTATCTTACCTAATCTCAGGTTGTAACACTTGTAGGCCTTTCTTGTGGAGGAGTACCCAACAAATATTCCTTCGTCTGCACGAGATTCGAATTTTCTAATCTTCTTATCATCTCTTTTGATGTAGCACCTGCTTTCGAACACTCTGAAGTGTTGAACATTAGCTGTTCTTCTCGTCCATAGCTCATAAGGAGTTTTATCACTGTTGCTTCTGAGCAGTCCTCTGTTCAGAATGTGAACTGTTGTATGTAATGCTTGAGCCCAAAAATTTTTGCTTAATTTAGCTTCATTCAGCATAGTTCTGGCCATTTCTAACACTGATCTGTTCTTCCTTTCTACTACTCCATTCTGCTGAGGTGTTTTGGCAACTGAAAATTGTCTTTTTATACCATTTTCTTCACAATACTGATAGAATTCATTTGATGTGAATTCTCCGCCATTATCGGATCTGAGACACTTGATTCGTTTACCTGTTTCATTTTCAACACGTTCTTTAAAGATCTTGAAGCATTCAAGGGCTTCCGATTTCCTGTTAAGAAGGCATACCCATGTCATCCTGGAGTAGTCATCAATGAGCAACATGAAGTATTCTTCACCATCCAATCCTTTATTCTTGGTTGGCCCACATAGATCAGTGTGAACAAGCTCTAAGGGTTTTGTAGAAGAGTATTCTTTTGTCTTGAAATTGGCTTTCGTAAGTTTCCCATGCTGACAGTGCTTGCAGATAGTATCAGAAGGCTTGGTAATCTGGGGCATGTTTCTTACGGCTAGCTTCTTGCTGATCTTGACTAGATTATCAAAATGTACGTGTCCCATTCTTCTATGCCATAACCAATTCTCATCTTCTTTTGCTAGGTGACATTTCTCTTCCTTGATTTCGTCCAGAACATATATGTTGTTTGGAGTCCTGGTAGCAGTAGCCACTAACTTTCCTGATCCTTCTTTTCTTATTTTGCAAGACTTTGAGTTGAATGTAAGTTCATGTCCTTGATCACACATTTGGCTGACACTCAACAGATTATGCTTCATACTGTCGACATACAACACATTTTTTGCTACTGTATCTTTGCCGCCAAGATTTACTGTACCTTTTCCAACAACTTTTTCTGATTTATTGTTCCCAAAAGAGACAGATCCTTTATCTTTTTCAAGAAACATGAAAGCATCTTTGTTACCAGTCATATACCTATGAAAACCACTGTCAACATACCATTTGTTGCTACCAGTTTGAGCTTGAGCTTGAAGAGCTATCCCACATTCATGAATATTCAGGTTGTTCTTCTGTTTGATCCATACCTTTTGCTGGTCACCTGTTTGATTGGTTGATACTTGTTTAATGCCTGTAGGAGGGATTGTCATTCTGCAATTTTTGGCTGTATGCCCAAAGTTGTTTCATTTCTGACATTCGACTTCAGAATCCAAGGGAGAAAAACTGTTGTTGTTGTTTCGTTGCCATCTAGAATTTTCATACATGTTTCTGTTTTCTGCATATCTTCCTTTTGTACAATAAATTGCTTTATGCCCAAATATTACGCAAGAAAAACAATAACCATAAAATGAATATTCATACCTAGGAACAAATGGTCTTCTTGGAGGTGCTGCCCATCTGAAACTTCGATTTTCAACTGGAGTCCATTCTGAGGTTGGTTGTCTAGGTTGAAATGGTCTTCTTAGAGGTACTGTCGTATTAACCTGTTGATTTTCAACTGGAAACTGTTCTGGTTGTTGTTTTGGCTGATATATGGGTACTTCCTAGATGACGGAGTCTTTGATAGCTTCTAGTTTATCCTCAGCTGTCTTGGAGTTTGAACCTTCATCATTGTGCTTCTTATAACCAAGACCTGTTCTGTCGAGATATGGCTTTTGATTATTGATGATCTGATCAAGTATCTTGGAACTGTTGTCATAGCCTTGACTCACAATTTTCTTTTGTAGTTGAGTTCTTAGAGTCACTATCTCCCCCATTAGTTTCTCACCTTCATTCATACTTTCTTCTAGTTGTTTTCTGAGATTGTCTTGAATTCTTTTGGCTTCTTCTAATTGAATAGTTAGACTTTGAATGAGTTGATCTGCTTCTTCAGATATCTAAGGTCTTTCCTGTAACTCCTGTATCTCCTCTTTAAATAGTTTATTCTTTTTCCTTTCTCTTCTTAGCTCTTTCAAAGCACTTATCAATTCTTCCTCCAGGTCTACTTCACCTTCTGAATTGGATTCTTCTTTGTTTTCGGTGATCTCATCTGAGTCTTTTGAATCAACAGCCATGAAGAGTACCCTTTTTGATTCGTTATCACTGTCACTGTCTGAATCACTATCACTATCTGAGTCATTGTCAAAATATTCATCTGATGAGTTGGGGTTTCTTTTAGAGTAGAAACTTTTCTTCTTTGCAAACCTTTCATTTTTCTTTCCTTTGAAGTTCCTGTACTTCTTGTGTTTCTTGAAACTGCCATCACTATCAGAGTCTTTCGCATAGGGACATTTTGAAGCAAAGTGACCTATTTTACCACATGAAAAACACTTAAGAGGTAACTTACCTTTGTACTTACCTGTGCCTCTTTTGAGATTTCTTATG
Source organism: Larix kaempferi (assembly GCA_027924585.1). Classification (NCBI taxonomy): domain Eukaryota; kingdom Viridiplantae; phylum Streptophyta; class Pinopsida; order Pinales; family Pinaceae; genus Larix; species Larix kaempferi. Next base: position 1,245,222 of record BSBM01001322.1, on the reverse strand, counting down.
AATTTTGCTATCTCCTCATCATCTGAATATTCACTGCAGTTGATGTGGTATGCTGTCTTGGATTTGGATTTTATTTCTGAATTGTCCTTCTTGGCTTGTTTGTCTTTCATTGCTTGCTTGGAGGAAACTTTAAAGGTTGCTTCTTTTCTAGGTTAGTCTTCATATTCTAATCTCATTTCATAAGCCACAAGTGTCCCATGTAGCTGGTCTACTGTCATAGTATCCAAGTCAGTCCTTTCTTCCAAGGCTGAGATTTTAGGATTGAATCTGTTGGGTAGCGTTCTTAGTATCTTTTGAACAACAACTAATTCTTCAACCATTTCACCCAGGCCTCTGATAGTATTTACAAGTTCATCAATTCGAAGAAAGTAGATTGCAATATTCTCGTCATCCTTCATCTTTAGATGTTCGAATTGTCCTCTGTAAGTTTTGAGTTTGGCTTCTTTGACCTTTTTGTCCCCTTCATAGATGGTCTTGAGTTTGTCCCACATTTCCTTAGCAGATGTACAATGCATGACTTTGATGAAGACCGATTCATCCAATGCACTTGAAATATGATTCGTGGCTTTTGAATTTGTATCATAACGAACTAAGTCATCTGGATCTGTTGGTGGGGGTGTTGGTACTTTATATCCATTTTCAACTATTTGCCATACATGTACTCCTTGTGCTAGCAGAAAGGATTTCATTCGTATACTCCAAAAGGTATAGCCAGTCCCATCAAACATGGGTATTCCATTTTTACTGTGCCTGGCAAACTTGCCCATAATTTCCTTCCAGTGATTAGACTGTTCTTGAAGGAACCCGCTCTGATACCAATTGTTGAAATACTGAGAGGGGGGTGAATCAGTATTTGCCAATCATTACAATTTTTAATCGAAAGCAAGTTGCTAATCACCAATCATAGCAGTATATCATCAACAATAAAAACAAGATGCACAGTACACAAGATTTTTACATGAAAACCCAAGTCCTGGGGGTAAAACCACGGAAGCCTTTTATAATAAAATTTGACCCAACAACAATTGGGGTTACAAATTTAATACAACTTCTCCAACTACAACTGGAAGGGGCTACAACCCCTAGGCTTCGTCAGCCACAACTGACAAGCTGCTGCAACAGCTCAGCTCACAAGATTGTGAGCCCTAGCACCACCCTACCACCCTGTAGAAAACAATTGTTGAACCTGTGGACCTGTCAAACAACAATCCCTGTACTCTCTGCTGCTGATCCTTCTGTTAACTGTTCACTACCACATCAGTCTTGTCCCTGACACAATCTGTACCACATTGCACATCCCGTAAATCTGTCACATACCAATTTCTGCTTGTGCGTACTGTTTACTGTCAAATCATTCCTGTATATCAACAAGTCTTTTTCACTGTCATAACCTGCTCATTTATTACCCTGTACTCTTCACCATCACTGAACAAGTATTTCTGCTCTACTTCCACTTCTAGCTTGTATCAAAATATCACTGAGCATTCAATCCTGTTCACATACTTGTTACTGTAAAATCATCCCTAGTCAGAAGCACAACTGTACTGTATCATTACTTTCTACTGTAATCACTGTCATAAACCCAGTCCACTGCTGGCACTATCTTCAATTATCTTCACATGTCACTGATCCCATTATGATGATCAAGTCACTGTCATTGTCATCAATCCTATGATTTTACTGCCATCTCTGTCAAATCAAATTAATCTAAAGACTATTCACCCACTGCTCATTCCAATCCAAGAAGTATGTTCACATGTTGCTCTTATCAGATTATGTAAGGTCTGTTCACTTGCCAGGCTCTTTCAAGCTTATTTCAAATCACTATAGGATCTCATCTCAGATTACTACAGGAGTTTGTTTATGTCCTGGGCATAGTTTACCAATACTTAAAGCAGATCATAATATACTTGATAGAGATCACATCCCATCGAATCCTCACATTCATCCGAAATTTCAAAGCTACTGATTTTCCAAGGCAGATGTTAAAACACTGATCAATTCAAAATTATAAAATGCATACCTTTATTCTCTGTTGCACATAGTTCAATTGATCCTGTACACGTCAATGGGATGATCTGAGTGCAACAAACCCCAATCAGAGCTTACGACCCTCACAAGCATGCACTTAGTAGTGTCACGGTTCAGCTCTTTTATTGCAAGCGGCCTTCAGAACAGTCAAATAACAGCCCACAGTTCAGCTCTTTTACTGGTAACACTAGGGTATGCGGCCTTCACAATTGCTCACTCAGCTTGTAAATATTCAAAGTTGACCCAAAAATTCGAGCTCTAAAACAACTGTGTCTTTACCAAACATTAGGGCTTTATCTCCAGCGTTTTTAAAAAATCAAAGCTCTAATTCCAGCATTGCCTTCACTCATAGAAATAATTAGGGCTTCATAACATGACCCTGATTAGAATGACTGCTCAGAAGAATTCCAATAACCTAATGCAGCTTCAGCACTGAAGTAAACCAAAGAAATTAGTCCCCTCGAGTTGTAAACCAAAAATTCAGTGCTCTCCTTCCTTTGACCGAAAAATACCTCAGAAATTAGATCCGAAAATTGTTTAAGCCCTGCTCATTTTTCAAATTTCAACTAGGGTATTTATATATGTTTTTCTCCCAAAAAAAATTAGCCGACCTTGCAATATATTGTTTATTAATTTTAATAATTAAATTAATTTGAATTTGAATTTTTAATTTAAAATATGGGGCCGACTTCCTTCATGATAGATCATAATGACTTGTTCAACAAATGAGTTTTTGTTTGGTCCTTTAATACATTAAATTATTGTTTGTTTATGTTTGTTTTTGATCCCACAATATGTTCGGGGTTTGCAAGCTTCTGAATGGTGGGGTATCATCATTCCATAAATATATTGTTTATTATTTTTTATAATTAAAAAATTAATCTTTTAAGGCTAAGCTAACTTCACCAGTAATTTTATTTATACGATGGGGTTTCAAGTTTTTGAGTGGTGGGGTATCCTCATTCTTTTATGATCTCCATAGGTTCCTTAACAAGGGTAAGGGTTTCAATGAGCTTCTTCAAGGATAAAAATACAATATGTTATTATTACCAACCACCAATAAGCATGTGGGCTTAAAGAGCACTTGTGGGATTAATGACCTCTTAAAAGGCTTCTTCACCATACCTTCATGCAAGTTCATAGCCATCCATCACAATCAAAGACAAGGGGCTCCAAGGGCTTCATGGCTTACAAACCACCATATGTATGGATTCCAAGACCCAAAATAGTTCCAAATAAACCATCGATGATCATATAATGTCGGCCATCATGCCACCATTTATGTGGGTGCCAGACCTTCTCCTGGGGTACCATGACCTCAATAAACACAAATGACCACTGAAAGGGTCATTTTTAACTCTTGCAACTTCTTCAACATTTTTGTGGCATATTTGGACATAAGTTGTGGTACTGGGGAACCAAGAAACAACTGGGGAAACGCAAAACATCCTTGGGGTACTTAAACACTCTACAGGGTGTTCAGGGCTTTTGTCATTGTCCCAAGGGCTCCAAGGGCTTCAAACTTGGGCTTGGACAATATCAAAAGGTCTCCTTAGACACTGACAATTACTTAACCCTCAAGGGCTCCTCAAGGGGCACAAATGACCAGGCACTGTTGGCATCAATGACAATTTAATCAACATAAAGTTTGGGTTTGAAACCCTATGCGTTTTTGTTTGGAAACAAGTTGTAATCGTTCTGCTTTCGAGAACATCGTTATTCCGTCTTTAAGTTGGAATCCTGTAATGGTGTAAACAAATGAACATATCCTACTGTTTAAATTATGAAAAGATGAGTAGAGCCGAGGCTCGTTTACAGTGAAAAATAATCTCTTTTCTTCTCAGAAATGAATAAGTATGTTATATATCTCTGTGTAAACGTCTGTGTTAAACGACTTGAGGCTGTAGGTTGATATCGTGTTTTCTAACCTATACTAGGGTTTGTGAAACTTGTTTTGAATGACAACTCTGTAATGTATGATGTTTTGAAATGGTATTATTTTCGTTTATAATGGGAACAGCAGGTCATACCCTAATTCGTGTAGTTTTTTTTCAAAAGAAAATAAATGTGTGAAAACGAATTTTTAAAAGAGCTTTGGTTCGATCCGAAGCCTGTGTAGATTGAGTTTGTAAAATGATAATAATGGAAATCGAAACTTGACTAAGTTTTGATATGAGTCTCAGTTTGGAAAATCAACACTTACAGTTTAGAACAGTCTAAATAAATAAAATGACTAATGGCAATAAAATGTTTATAATATTTTCATTATCTGTTTGAACTTATAAAATTATAGGCAATGGTTATAATGAGAATGAAAACAGTGTATGTATGTGCAATGTGAAAGACTATGTGATGACTGTTATGTACAGCCTTGAAAAAATGATCACATATTTATTTATTTGCAGCTATGATGTTATATTGCAAACATAATACGTTAGATAGAAATATGCATTCTATTTATTTCCTATATTCATAGTAATGATAAGAATATTGCAATGTAAATGTATAGGAAATAATCAATATATAGAAAATTGGATTCTATTTATTTCTATGAACAAAGTAATGATAAAGGAAATACGGTATTACTATACAGAACATAACTACTAGATGAGATAAAGTAGAAAATTTGTAAAACCTGGGTAAATCTGTAGGGAAACAAACATCCCAAGAAGACTATTCCACCCAACCAATTCCTGAAAGCAGTTAAGTACTTGCCTTAGGGCCCCCGAGCCTGTTCACTGAACCACCAGGAGGAAGAAACTCTAGGAATTAAGACTTCTTCTTGCAGTAGCAAATAACTTCTGAATCTTCAATAGCTAGCAGTCCAATAGACCTGCACCAGCATCTCTGGTTCTTCTCAGCAATATGCAGACTTAAGATTTGCACTCACCACTAGCCTACCTAATTCGAATCCCTCAGTGATCACCTAATGCACGTGAGGAAAATATTTCTGCAGAAAATATTGGGTAAGAGCTGCCTGCTCAATTCGAATTTGCTTTTTGTAGGCTGCCTAGGCCTTTTCAGATGTTACTGGGTCATTAAATGAGTTGCCTGCTCACTCCCTCCACCTGGGGAATAATGCCACATTTTTAGGGGTAGTTGTCCCATAACCAACAACTAGTGGTGTGATGCAATTGCTTCCATCTGTCCCATACCTTCCAACAACTTCCATTCCTCCTAGTGGGTCAGTGAACACTCATTTAACAGTCCCCTTGGGTGTTTGTCTCCTAATTAATTTATTTAAATAATAATATTCAGTAATTACATTCATCCTTGATCAAAACTGATCATAATTACAAAACTTTGTAATTAAATTTAACATAAAGTATTTTGCAAATAAAATAATAATTTTTAGAAATTTGGGTAGGTGACACCCTCCCAGCTATTATCAGTTGGACCATATGGAATTTTCACAACAAGATAATTTTTTATGACTGCCGCCAAGATTATCACAATGTTTTTGTCATAGCTTTGGCGTTGTTCCATGAATATCAGCTAGCTAGGAGGCCACCTCAAAACAAGTTACGTCCTCCTCCTATTATCGATGGATCCTTTTGGGTGGGTTACTTCGACGGAGCTTCATAATTGAATGGGGTGGCTTTCAAAGTTGGTATATTTCTTAAGTTGGGAGGCACACATAATTTTAAACTCAGGATGGGGAGCAGCGGCGGTAAAGACACTAGGAGCAAACTACTTGGTTTTGGGGCCTTGTTACACTTTGCATACTTATAGTAGATTCTTCAGTTGCGGATAGTGGGGGATTCCAAGGTCATTATGGACCGGGCTCAGCATAAGAACAACATACATGCTATATTGTTGGAGGGATGGCTATTCAAGATTAGACATCTTCAATCCCTTTTTCACCAATTGGAACATTGCCATGTTTATAGGGAATACAATCTTCAGGTAGACTTACTATCCAAGAAGGCCCTTACATCTCAGAAGGGAATCCTTCACTTCGAGGAATGGAGAGACTCAACACTCATATCAAATGGATCCTTGGTGTTTCATTGATTCCTGGTTTTTTCTTATATTATTGATGGCATCAACATTATCTAGTTTTTGTCTATATTTCCAACTCAGATTATGAAGAGGTTCTATAATGCCTCTGATTTAATAGTTTGGATGGACTACTTCAAAAAATATTTTGAAAATGGTTATATATCTCTATGTATCCAGAGTGGTACATTTTGAATCTACTCCAAGAGGGGTCTAAGTGTAAGGTTATAAAGTCTACAAAAGCCTTGAACCCATTCTATAACTAGCTTAGAGTTCCCCATGACTTGAAGCTTTTTTTCTATATATAGTTTTAGAAGGTTAATAACTGCATGCATTTTGTTCCAATTATTTATTCCTTGAACCAAAGATGGTTTGAAATAAAAAAATCCTCCACCATGTATGTATAATATATTGTCTACTTGGAGGACAGGAAGGCGGCGAGGGTTTGAACAATGGTAGAGGAGCCAGCCCAGCCCACTGCAGACGGCAACAGGCCGTCAGTCGAGTCAAGGGCTGGCACGGTTCCCTAGACATTCATGCGAATGTTTCAATGGTCAGTCATTTTGGAGTTACGGTGGTAAGTTTTTTTGTTTTTTTTTACAGTTTTCTCTCTACCATACTTTCCCCACCGGTAGCTTCACGGATCTCCCGGTATGGAGCAGCTGGATGAAGTGGACTATGGCAGCGACACGCTACGGCACAGTGATATATGGAGCTCGCCACCTGGTGACTCTCGGTTTCTGAATGGTGTAGGCGGTTTTGGGGGAGGCAGATTTGCAGAATACCACCTGACCGAGGGTTTTCCTCTTCCTGGCGTTAGGGATTCTCCGGAGTATACTTCTGTGCCTACCCAGTCGGCATCACCATTTTGGGACAGGAATGGAGTGGGGTACGTATCGGAGGGCAGCGCCGATAACATCTGGGGCGTTAAGGTTCCGTGCACATTCTCTCTGGACCCTGTAAGTGCAAGGCTTGGTGACCTTCCTGATTTCCTGAATCCTCGGGCGGCTCTCTAAATGTATCTCCGGTGAGGGAGATTAGTGGTGTGTCGATAACAAGGGAGGATTTACAGTTGTATTATGGTAGCGGGGCCACACAGGGTGGTAACGGTGCAACGGCTCTGGACTCGGCAGAGCAACGGGGGTTTTCTAGCCCGACTGGAGACGCAGCACGAAAGGTTTTAGGGTGTGGATCAGGTCATGAGGGTTTTAGGGGCCCCCGGGTGAAGACGCGTAGGAAGTGGATTAAGAACACAGGTAAAGCCCTGAACTGAGCTCTGGGTGAAGACATCGGCTTTCAACAGATTATTGATATGGTTAAATCAGTACTGGTGGGTAGGGTGTATGGTAAGGCGGTGAGCCATAAATCTATGATTCAGTGGGCTACCAGAGCATGGCTGGGACACTGTGGGTATGTACCGCGGATTGTGGGACTCTCGGGAGGCTGGTTTGCATTCCATTTTACCTCTGAAGCTCATGCAGTATGGGCTCTTAGCATGAACTGGTCGATTTTCAAGGCTCCGCTCCTACTTAAGCCATGGAATCCGTTGTTTGATGCGAGTCGCAAAAGAATGGATACTATATCTCTTTAGGTAAGGTTACCTGGGATACCCTTATAGTATTGGGATGAGGAACACTTTAGGAGGATTGGAAATCTTTTGGGGAATTATTTGGAAGCCAATTTCTCTTTCGAGGCAACTGCAATTCAAAAGGTGGCAAGGATTTTGGTAAGCATAAATGTTAGGGAGGGTTTATTTGAATGCATGGATTTGAAATGGGGACCTTACACATTCACACAAACATTGGACTATGAAAATGTGTCGTTTCGTTGTAGAAGGTGCCATGAATATGGGCATCCGGCCATTGAATGCTCCTTACCGGTTCGTATGAAGATTGGCAAAACTCTGAAAAGGCGGTTTGTGGAGAAGGAGTTAGGGGAAGTATGGGAAGAAGATGAACCGAGTGCGCAGAGAAATGAACGTCCATCTGAGGAGATTCCCACCGGGGTAGTGGAAGTTGAGAACATTCTAGTGGAGGACGGCAATGTTCCGGAGATGGATGATTATTTGGGCACTGCATAGAACGAACTCATTCTGCCATTGGACACGACACCGGAGGTTTCTTTGCTTTCTCTTTCTCGGGCATCGGACACTGTGGCTAGTACTCTTTCTGCTCCCTTTGTAAACCCTTCCTTCAGTTTTTTTATTAAAAACTTAACTTTTCCTGGTTTCGATTGGGTGGATGGGCTTAGGAATTTACATATTTCTGCACAGTCGTTGACTACTCTTCCTTCTTTCTAGCGTCATGTTGGTTCTTCCCCTGTTGTGGAAACCCTTCGGATTGATTATCCTCCCCCTGTTTCTCTTGAAGATTCCCCTGTTCTTCTTCAAGTGGTGGCTGAGCCTTCTTCACCCATCGGCTCTTCGGAGTCTAGTTATTTTTTGCATTCCATGAATAAATCCACTGGGGGAGGGTTAGGGAAGGAAAAACTTAAACAACCTAAAACCAGAGGAAGGAAGTCTTTCATCTCACATGCTAAGTCCAGAGCGCGCTCGGATCTTAGGAATGGCAAACAACTCTCAATTGAAAGGGCACTTAGAGCAGTGAATGCCCATAGGGATGGGATGAGATGAAGATTATGTCATTTAATTGTTGAGGCCTTGTTGGTCCCTCCAAAAGACCAGCGATGCGGCGGATGCTCCTCCTAGAGCATCCTGATGTTTTGCTTCTACAAGAAACTATGTGTGGTGGTGGTGAAGCTATTGACAGGCTTAAGGCTTGGTTTCCTGGGTGGTGTTTTGAAGCCTTGGATGCTAGGGGACGTTCAGGAGGTTTGGCGATTGGTTGGAACGAAGCTAAGGTATGTGTATCCTCTCGGTGGGGGATGCAATCGGTATTGGGAATTTCTTGCAAATTCCTGGATTTTGATAGAATTTTCACTATTGTAAACCTATGGCCCATATTGTGAAAGGGAAACATTTTAGACCTCTCTGCTGGATAGAGAGATGCTCAGTGGGGATTCTATGATATTGGGGGGGGATATTAATTTCTCTTTGGGTCATGATGAGGTTTGGGGGCCGCATGCTAATGTGGATCCCCTTACCAATTTTTTTGTTCGAAAGTTATCTGAAGGCAACTGGATTGATGTGGAGCCAGTTCAATTGAAGCCATCCTGGAGGAATAAGAGAATTGGTCTGGACAGAGTGGCAAAGAGGTTGGATCGTTTTCTCCTTTCTGAGCATTTAGTGGAGGCAACTTTCTTCGTTCGTCAATGGATTGGATCGGGGGGTAACTCATATCATGATCCTATTTTTTTGGAGATGAAAGATGGTCCAATTAAACCTCCTACACCTATTAAATTTAATAAGGTATGGCTGGAAGATTCGACTTTCATGGAGCTTATTCAGCAGCATTGGATACCTTTTCATACTGGGTCGATACATTCTGCAGCTTTCCATTTTGCGGAGAATCTTAGAACACTTAAGGAACCTATAAAATCTTGGGCTGCAGAGAAGAGGAGGAGGGACGATAGGGCTCTTAAGGCTATTGAAGGAGAAATAGCCTCTATTACTGAAGAGGTGGGTGGTGGTTTTAGCTCTCAGACTTCTAAGGACCATTTAGTTCATTTGGAGAATCAAAGGAACAAAATACTTCTACAGAATGAGGAGACTTGGAGATTGAAGAGCAGGGCCATTTGGCTGGAAAGTGGGGATGAAAATTCCAAATTCTTTCATGCTTATGCAAAAGGAAGAAGATCCGTTAATAATATATGGAGTCTTGAGGATGTAGAATGCAATTCTATGTCTACCTTCGAAGGGTTGGCTTCAGTTGGGGTTACTCATTTCAGGGATCTATTCAAAGCCAGTGAGAGAGTGAATATTGAAGAGGTGATTCGGGTAGCACATCTATTCCCACGGTTTGTTGAAGCGGAAGATAACAGGAGACTGATGGCCCCCATTATTGGGGAGGAATTAAAGGAGGTTTTGGGAATTTTTAGGAAGGATAAGAGCCCTGGGCCTGATGGGTGGACTATTGAATTTTTAATAGCTCTTTTTGATACCTTAGGCAATGATCTACTACAGCTTGTTGAGGACTCGAGGAAGAATGGCAGGGTGCCAGCCAGCATCAACTCCACATTCATAGCCCTTATACGTAAAGTGGATACTCCATCTTCCCTAAATGATTTTCAGCCTATCTCATTATGTAACTATGTGTATAAGATCGTTACTAAAGTGATTTCTAGTAGGCTTAAACCTATCCTATCTACTCATATATCAGAAGAGCAGTTTGGGTTCTTGGAAGGGCGTCAGATTCATGAGGCGATAGGAATTTCCCAGGAAGGGTTACATAGCATTAAGATGAAAAAACTGAAAGGAGCAATACTCAAAATTGATTTGTCAAAAGCATATGATAAGGTGAGCTGGCTTTATATCCGTCTCATGCTTACCCATTTAGGTTTTGAGATTGGTTTTATACGTTGGATAATGAGATGCATTTCTACTGTATCTTTCTCTGTCTTAATGAATGGAGTGGCGACCCCTTTCTTCCACTCTGGACGTGGTTTACGTCAGGGCTGTCCCCTTTCTCCATTATTATTTTTGTTGGTGGCTGAGAGCCTGAGTAGGGCTATAAAGGAAGCAAAGTGGGTTGAAGAATTTGAGGGGATTCCAGTGGCTCTGGGCATTTATCTTACACACTTGCTCTTTGTGGATGATATTTTGATTTTTTGTTCTGGCTCTAGAAAGGATGCAGACAGCCTCAAAGAGATTCTGAACCTTTTCTCAACTACAACCAGAATGGAGATTAATGAGGGGAAATCCTCTCTTACTGTTTCTCTTTTGAGGGAGGAGGAATATATTTTATATACTAATTCATTCCCTTTCAAGATTCTTAATCTCTCGGACAGGTTAAAATATCTGGGATTCAATTTGAAGCCTAATGACTACTTAAAAAAGGACTGGTCCTGGTTGTTGGAAAAGCTGGAAAAGAGGTTGAAGTGTTGGAGTTTCCAGTGACTTTCACGAGCAGGGCGGCTTGTTCTAGTTAAGACAGTGCTGGAAGCCATCCCGGTATACTGGATGTCACTTGCTTGGATCCCTAAAGGGATATTAGAAGCGGCTAGGAAGATCTGCTTTAATTTTCTGTGGAATGGAAAGGAAGATGTTCATGTTACCCCATGGGTGAAGTGGGACATAATTGCAGCACCAAAAGCCCTGGGTGGGTGGGGACTAAAGAATATTTTTCACTTTTCTAAGGCATTGGCTGCTAAGTGTGGATGGCGTTTAATTAAGTCTGGAGGCTTCTGGGCTAGGGTTATGCTGCTGAAGTACGTTGAGCTCGACACTGTGGAAGATTGGATCAGGTCACCTCAAAAGGGTCATACTGGTGGATCGGTCATTTGGAAAGCCTTGGTGAACTCTTTTGAAGTTATAGAGCAAAATATTTCCTGGGATGTTGGCAACGGACATAGGGTGAGGATTGGCCATGATACCTGGGTAGGATGTGAATCTCAACACATATTATCAGAGGGTTTGATGGAGGTGTTGAGGCAACAAGGATTGCTTTTTCTTAGTCAGATGGTGGATGTGGAGAATGTCTGGATGGGAAGCCCAGCTTGGAGGAGGGATGATTCATTCGGATTAAGAGTGGAGCTGGAGGAAGAACTTAGACAGTACTTAAGAGCACTAAGTAGGGAACATATTTTCTTGAACGAAGAAGATGACACTCTTATCTGGGATGGGGACCCGTCTGGGAATCACACACCAAAAAGCGGGTATCATTGGATTAGTGAGAACTATGTGAACAGAGAACTGGTTTGGTGGTGGAAAACTGTATGGAAACTTCATTGCCCTCCCAAAACCAAATTATTCATGTGGTGTGTTTTGGAAAATCGGATTCCGACGTGGGATTTTTTGCAGAAAAGAAGTTTTCACAGTCCTAGCAGATGTTACCTATGAAATTTATATGAGGAAATTGTTCCTCATCTGTTCCTTCAATGCAGTTTCTCAAAAGAGGTATGGATCACTATATCCAGATTATTAAAAACACCTATGCCATGGGAAGGGAACACACTTGAAGAGGCATGGAGAAGGTGGTCAAACAATGTTGCATTGAGTGGCTTTAAAGCACTACCCTCGGTGGTAATTTGGGGCATTTGGCTCATGCGAAACAGTTGCTTGTTCAAAGACAAAATGGGAATTCCGGCTCTTGTGGCTATTAGCAATTGTGGGATCTTTCTAGCTCTTAAGCGGTCTCGTCAGGCACCAATTCCTTGAGTTATTCAACCTATGGAAATTGATAGATCCCAACCATGGGTTTTTTTTTTACGGGGCTTGTCAAAATGAACAATGTGGGGGAGGGGCCGTCCTTTTCATATCACCTGTTCACTACTATGTGATGTCATTTGGTTTTGGGAGGGGAACAAACAATTGGGCAGAGATTCTAAGTCTCAAACTCTTGATTTCATATGCTGTGGAACTTTCTATCCAGAAACTTAATGTTTTTGGAGACTCTTTGAATGTGGTCAATTGGGTTATGGGCACTTACCTATGCAGCAGTCGGAGGATTGCTTCAGTTTTGGATCAAATTCAGAACGTCACTCTCACTTTGGAAACTTTTACTTGCAGGAACATATATCGTGAAAACAATGCTGAGGCGGACAAGGCCTCAAAGGAAGGGCTGCTTATGGGGGTTGGCACTTGGAAAATTTCTGAATTTCTAAATGGCAATGAACGAGCCTTCTATCATAGACCATTCATAGAATGATCGAATGATAACAGGTTTTTGTTACAGGCATTAGTTTTTGTGGTGACAGATAACAACTACAAACAATTTTGGTTAAAACCGATGGTTGGTAGTTTTTGCAAATACAGCTCAGTTATATAAACTATTTCTCTATAGTTATTTATGTAATAGACAATGCAAGTTTTGTACAGTTACAAAAGAAGTTATTATACTAGCTTATTGTAAAAGATGTTATTGCTCACGTAGTGAGAACATCGGATCTCTTTTTGGCTCACTACAGGATGCTCGACACAGCAGTTCTATATTCCACTCTAAATGAGTGTGATGATCAATGTAATTTTGTACTCTTTGGATGAAATGAAATTACGTTTTTTTTTCGGGGAAAAAATATCTCTATGTATCCATTAAACTGACTTTTAAATGATAAAAAAGGGGAAAATGTTCCTTTATGGAATTTTTTTGGGACCAATGTCAGATAGAAAAAACAAGTATACTTTGATTCCGAAGGAATAACAAGTATAGTACTTTTAGTACTTTTTAGTGTGAAAAGAAAAAAAGTCATGAATTATAGGAACAAAATTAAACACATTTGTTTCACAGTCACTATATTATGTAATTTAAGTCATATTAGGGAAATTTAACAAAGGTGAATAAGATAATGTTTCTTTTAGTGGAATCCGTCAAAATACATTTTTATTGATATTTGTAGTGAACATTTATAATGGTGAATCGAAAATATATGGAAAGAAGTCTCGTGGAAAGAATATTAGTTACTTGGTAGAGTTAGGAGAAACATATTGGTTAAATAGCCAAACAATCCAAGTATTTAATGAAATATATACTCCAATTTAAAAGTAAACGAAAAGGTGGAATTATTATGTTCATAAAATATATTTTTAATAAGATTTTGAATTTGTATTGATTAAATTATCAAAGTAAATTATCTTATTTGAGAAGAAATACTCATTTTGTTCTTAAGATTATGTGATATACATATATTTTAAACAGTCACCAAAATAATTTGATCCCTTTTATATTGTTTTATTTTACTAGCAATTGTTCAGGAAGGGCAAAAGGAACACTAAGAGGAAAAGAGCACAAGGAAGGAAAAGTTGTTTGGCCAGATTCTTGGCAATAGGTTACATCGACATCATCAAAAGTATAAAACAAAATCAGAATTGAAGTATGAATATTTGACTAACTAATAGAAGAACCCCCAAACATGATGTAAACACTTTCAAAGTAACCTCGAAAACTAACAAGGTGATGCAACTCAAAATCAAATACAAATAGTCCTACAATTGACTTTGCTTTCTCATCCATATTCTTCCATTCCATGACTTGGTATTCCTGTATGGTTTTGGGCTAAATCCCACTGACTATTCCCCAACGTCTTTTGTGCATCAAGTGTAGTTGGGTCTTTAGTGTTCACAGATGGAAGTTGTGCCCATTAATGTTTTCTAGAGGAGTTCCATTTTCAAAAAAAAAATTGAGATAACTTTTGTGTATGAAACTTTGGAAAATAATGAAATTTATGTCTATAAAAATTCAGAAAATACCTCTAGTTGTTATGTCTATATCATGCTCTTCTCTTCATGCAATTTGTAAACGTGTTATGTCACTCGTCACAAATCAGGTTAGGTCTACAATGGTGGTGTATAATTCTTCTACATGCATGTCTCGACGTGTCTCTCCTTTGTTAAATTATTGCCTAAAATTTATACTCCATGCCCTGACTTCTACATCTTATGCACAATGTTGCTCAAATTTGCATTTGCATTTCGTCTATATGCATTTTGAATCACATGTCTGGTTCATTCTGGCATGTGTGTACATATTTTTGTTATTCTGGCATGTGTGTACATGTTTTTGTTTGTATCCACATTATATGTTGATAATGCCTATAGTGTACTTGTCTATATGCATGTTTCAATCCAGTTGTTATGGGTCATGTCTGGTTTATTGTGTGCATCTAGGATCTAGGTTTCTTCCCTAGTTCTATATCAGTCGTATTTAGTATATATGCATTTTTGTGTATACTTACTCTTCCCAGTCCACTTTTTGTTGTTGAAATTTTTTGTCACAAAAAACTTCAGGCTTAAGTCCTATGCACTTCAATGCCCAACCATGCAAAAAAATGCAACATAACTAGGTCCTCTTTATTTATGGGGTAGATTCCTTGAGATACCGACCTAAATGATTTTGAAAGAAACATCTATTGGGTCTATTTATGTCCAACACCCTTAAGGGTTGTGTGAAGTTTATTCCTTTATATTAAATGAGAAAGGAAACTCACTTAAAGGCTAAAGCACAAAACACTTAATGGCACCACGTCATGGGAAAAGGAAGAGTGCAGCAAGATAATAAATAACACAAATATGAATAACTTAGACATGTAGATCGAGCAACACAACAAGCAGTTCAAAATCTACTATATGCAATAGTCCATTGTATTAAATATTTCAAAATGAAATCTAAAATTGCACAGTACATATTCAGGCCTCTGCCCACAAAATCTAATACAAAATATGAAGAAGTAATTTAAGCAAGGGAGGGGACTAAGACTTCAAAAAAATGCTTCAATTCAATGGGTTCCAATATAACCATGGGCTCTAAAATTTGGCACAAAATCATTGAGAAAAATAGGAAAAAGCTTTTCTCCCCACGACAATTCACGTACATGAAAATTTCAAGAAAAAGGTAGTTAGGTCAATTGAAATTTACCTAACTATCACTGAAATTAGTTGAGGGTTTGACACATGTAACAACAGGAGTGCAGGTGGTCTCACACAATGGTTTCTTTCTTTCCTCCAAATTAGGCAATGATATCTAGTATTTCCATCACATATGCACATTGCGTAATATCTAGACTTAGCCACCTCATCATTTTGGTATTCAATAGCCTAGAGTGTCTCTTCCACAAAATCAATCATCAATTGAACACCATAGTTAAGCCACGCACCCCGGTTGATCATATTCTCCTTGAAAACATGAGGCCAAAACTCTAAATATTTCAACAAAGTAACATTTAATTAGTGGACCACTTCAGCCTATGCAACCTTAGGAATCAATTGATCATTTATCTAGAAAGGCATGAAACCAAAATCAATTTTTTATCTTTCAACATTGAAATGAGACCGGGGCATTTAGACTACAATCTAGCAAATGCAACAATAACAACATTTAGGGTCATTGTATTTTCCTCTACCATGAGTGTCAAACATCAAACACATTAACATTTGAAAATACACTGTAAACTTCACACACTTTAGCATATGCTATTATCATAGAATTAACATACTGTTCAGCTTCATTCAGCATGAAAGGATCCTTAGTATCTAAATTTTTCTTAAATTTCTTATTTGAAGTAGCATTAGTTTCCTAATCTTTTGCAACTTTGAAGTTGTGGTCCAAGTCTTCATCGTGGCTTTTTCATTTTCCCCCACAACCCAACTGATAGTATCCTTTATGCTCATGAGAAACAATTTGGCACATCAAGCATTATAAATTGCAAGAGATAGAGGAACATCAATAGAAATATTAGATGCAAGAATAGTGGCTCTAGAAACCAAAGCAAATGTAGACTAAATAGCCAAAGGAGATTCACCGAAAGTAGATGCATAGGAGTGGCTTTCAATTCTTCAATCCTTCTTCAAAAAGCTTCATTCTCAATTTCTTATTTTTGAAGTTTTAATTCAACACTCTGCACAATAGGTTGCATGAAGCAAATATAATCAAGAACATAAATTCAAACAAGTTAACAAATTGTTGAGTAAGTCGAACATCATATTTTGCCTTATTATTACCCCTTTTCCTTTTAGCAGTTTTTACAATAATAATATCAATATTATGATCCACGTAAATAGCAGAATGGAGATAATCAAACTCAATAAGATCAAAATATACCTTGGGTACTATCAGTTGATTGAAAAATTGTTCCTTACAGAAAGTTCAATACCCATTCATCAATTAATTCAATAGCCTCAACAGTAGTAGTGGTTTGTGGAGTATGCAAAGCTTTATTCTTAGCAATGTATTGAGAATAAGAAAAACTTGGAAGGAGGTCTATTTAGCATATCAACAACTCTATTATTAGTCCCCATTTTTTACTTATTGATCAATGAAATTGTTGAAGATAATAAGCCCATTTAAAGTTTACTCATTGGATTGTGAGTTCAAAGACATAAATGAAAGATTATTAGTATGAAGGATTGTTTCCTTATTAAGGATATGGTGCCTCAAGAACTTGAGTTCTTGGAGCAATGCATGGAATTCATTATCATCTCTATTGTAGTTATGTTTTGTTGTCGAAAGTGGTTATGCGTGATATAAAATTAGGTGGACTCCTTGCTTAAGACAAAGCTTAAACATTGGATTGTAATTCAAAAACATAAAGGGTTGTAATTAGTACGAAGGATTGTTTCCTTACTAAGGATATAGTGCATCCATTAGTTGAGTTCTTTAACCAATGCATGGAACTCTTTATCATCTATGTTGTAGCAATTGTTTATGACGAAGCCTAAGAACTCAACAAATGCAATGTTATACCTAAAGACAATTAGGATTTGTAATTGAAGTTATCAATCGTGCAAAAAATGAACTGATTCTCAAATGTCATTACCCCTGGCATACATAGCATGTATAGATGGTATTCTACGACAAGTTGATTATCATTCCTTGCACAAACAAAATAAAAAGAGGAGAAGTAGAAAAGATAAGATTGTTAAACATGAGAAAGCAAAGTATCCACAACCAGGAATATTGTGCTCTTGTTGAATACAAGAGGTGGTCTTAGAGTGAAGTTTTTGTTCTTGAGAATGTCCTACCAACTTTATTCAACAACTCCTCGATATGTGTCTATCTTTCCCCACACAGGGGTGCATTTTTCCCAACCTAACCTCATTGACATCAACAACTCTTATGGCAAACGAATTTCATCCTCTGACCTAAAAGCATAACAACAATGCAGACCCATCTAAAAAAGATATCAACTAGAATGAATCACAAAATTAAAATTGTAAATCTCTTGAACATATAGATTACCATTCAAACATCTAGGGAAACTGATAATTATAGAATGGAAGAAGAAAAAGTTGTATATTGTCATCATCATAAATCAAGAATTTTAAAAATGGGGTAGAGTTTCAAGAATGCATTCATAGTCACACCAAATAACTTTAACTCGAAACTCAAACATCTTGGACATGGGTATGGATCCTTGTTAGGGACTAGAACTTCAAGACATTCTCTGCCTATCAAGGAGTAAGAGAATGGAAAGACATTTCCAACCTATTGAGGAGCATCAAGACAATCCTCAACAACACATGGAATGCCCAAACATTCCATGGACTATTGGTCCCCATACAAGCATTGAAAATGTTATATGTAACATACATGTTTCTTAGTCAACCAAGTGTGGGAACAAGATGGCCCATATTAGCATGACAAAAAATATTAAAAACACCAAAACAAAAAACACATGATACCCTTAACAAAAGGGAGTGAAATTGATCCACAAACATCAATAAACCCTTGCTACAAGTTGATACAAGAGATGACTATGTATGTGTATCTACGGGGAATCAGAAATTGATGCCATTGGAATGAATAGAATATTTTCAAACTGAGAGGAGGCATCATAAAGTAAAACAACAAAATAAGGAAGGGACTAGATGGGAAATATGTTGGTTGTGAAGCATGATCTTCCTTATTTAGAGGTCGTGTTTCAGCCGTGTTTGGATCCCATCCCATGATGAGGGGGTTTGGGGGGTCTTCCCCCCCCAATATAGTCACCATGGGGGTCCAGGGGGGAAGAAACTACATTTTAGGAGGCCCCCCGTGGCGGGGATTCGGGGGAAGCTCCTGTTGAGATATTGTAACTTCTAAGAATATTATATTTGTACTTTATTATTCCAGAGATGTTCCATTCCTCCGTGGAGACCCTATTGTATACCCGGAGATGTTTATTCCTTTGAGACATTGCGGTAACTAGGGTTATTAGATCTCCCATGTGGGGTCGGCCCTGAGTTAGCTGTTTAGGGGTTATTAAAATCTCTTAGGAGAGGTCGGCCCAGTTAGGGTGAAGAGTCAGTTAGAAGATGAGTATAAGTAGAGGAGGTGTGTTCCTCACTTATCACTCATTCACTCACTTGTGTATTGCGCATAGGAGAGAGAGAGAGATCTGCATAGGAGGAGAAGGAGCTCTTGTTTGGAGGACTACATCTTTGTATTGGTTGATTATCTATATTGAGGAAAGCTTTGCTGGGTTTTCTACCCCATGAGGGTTTCCCAGGGTAAATCTTTGTCTATCTTGTGATTGTGTTTCTTTCAGTGATCTTGCTTGTGAAATTAGGCTAAACTTAACATGATATCAGAGCTAGCCTGAATAGGACATATTTCACAAGGTGAAAATACCTCTTTGTCCTCCTAAAAATCAAAATTCTGAGCCCTAGATCGAACTTTTTGAGTGGGTAGAACCCTAGGCTTTGTCAAACTCTAGTTTGACTTATGGACCAGAAAACCAGAAAAACTGCGCACCTGTGCACCAGTAAACCAGAAAAAGTGCGAACCAGAAATTTTGTTGCAGATCCGAAAGTTGCTGATCAGATTTGAAGGGTGAAAAGTTGAATTTTCCAGAAGCAGAGTACACCAGTCATCTCAATTCAATCAAGCACATCTCCTGGTAAGTGTTATTCTATATTTTGAGAAACTTCATTTTTTGTGACCTCCTGGATAAGATGGCTCCAAGCACTAAGCTTGAAGACAAGCTAGAGGATATAGAGAATTTTTGGGCATGGAAATATAGGATTGGTCTCATTCTTGAAGGGAATGATCTTTCCCAATATATCAAAGATGAGGTTGTAGAACCTGAGGAAGATGAAGCCAAAGAGAAGTATAAGAAGGACTTGATTAGGGCAAAGAGAATCATTGTTGATTCTATCAAGGACCACTTGATTCCCCAAGTGGCATCCAAGAAGACCCCAAAGGAAATGTATGATGCCCTAGGTATAATGTATGAAGGGAGGAACATCAATAGAAAGATGAATTTGAGAACTCAATTGAAGAATACCAAAATTAATAAAGGAGAATCTATTCAAGATTATTTCACAAGGGTCTCCCAGTTCAAGGAACAACTAGAAGCCATTGGAGACACCCTTGATGAAGATGAACTAGTCATGACTGCTCTCAATGGTCTCACTAGACCTTAGGAGTCATTCATCCAAACCATGTGTGCAAGAAAAGAAAGCATGAAGTTTGATGTAGTATGGGAGGATTGCATTCAAGAAGAGGCTAGGGTAGCCAATAGAGAAGCCTTGCTCAAATAAGATGACCAAGATTTGGCACTCACACCAGAAGAAGAAGGAGTCATTTCAACTCCAAGAAGAATGGTTTTAGAAGGTCTCATCCTCCACATAGATTTCAAAAGAAAGAAGGAGTAAGTTCAGAAAGAGACCTCTCCTCAGTTAAATGTTACAGTTGTCACAAACCAGGACACTTTGCTAGAAATTGTCCTTCAAAGAAGAAGAATAATCTTCATAAAAGACATCATGCACATCTAGTAGAAGATGATAGTGAAGAATAATAAGGGGAAAGGCCTAAAAGGAAGAGATCCAAAGTAGAAGAAGAAGATGGAGATGAGTATGTTCTATTCTCTGCACTCTCTGGGTCAGTAACACCTGGAGAAGATACATGTCTCATTGATAGTGGTGCTTTAAACCACATGATAGGACAAAAGAAGACTCTCTCAAGTATGGAAGAAAACACCTCTCCACAGAAGGTATCTCTAGGAGATGACTATCAATATCCCATCAAGGGAATTGGTGAAGCAAGCTACAAGCTTGATTCTGGAACTCCATTGAAGATGAAGGAAATCCTATATGTACCAGGTTTGAAGAAGAACTTACTTTCTATCTCAGATTTAGATAAGAAAGGTTATAAGGTTGCATTCATAGATGGACAAGTACTCATGTGGCCCAAAGGAAAATCAATTGAGGATGCAATTGTTATTGGTGAAGAGGAAGGAGGTCTATACAAACTCAAGGGTCATCCAGAAGCTGCCCTTGTTCATGAAGCCACTAGCACAAGTGAGCTATGGCATAGGAGACTTGCTCACATTAACTACAAAGAACTACCTCATGTGAGCAAGGTAGTCATAGGACTACCAGATCTAAAGATTGATCATGATGGCACATGCAAAGGATGTGCAAAAGGGAAGAATATCAAGAACCCGTTTCCAAAGAGTGAAACAAAGACTAAGAGTACTTTGGAATTGATTCATTCAGATGTATGTGGACCAATGCCATCCACATCCTTGAGTGGGTATGAATATTACCTTACATTTATTGATGACTACTCAAGGAAGACGTGGATATATTTCCTAAAGGGAAAAGATGAAGTCTTCGGAAAGTTCAAGGAATTCAAAGCCTTGATAGAAAATCATTCAGAAAAGAAGATCAAGATACTCAGGACAGATAATGGTGGAGAATATACTTCAAAGGATTTTAAAGTCTTTTGTAAAGAAGCTGGAATCAAGAGGGAACTAACCACTCTCTACAATCCTCAATAAAATGGTGTTGCGGAGAGAAAGAATAGAACCATTATGGAAGAAGTAAAGACAATGATACATGATCAAGACCTACATATGTATCTATGGGTTGAAGCAGCCAGGACAACAATCTATGAGCATAATAGACTATCTCATAGTGCTCTTGATTTCAAGATCCCAGAAGAAGTGTTCAAAGGGAAGAATCCTGAGGTAAGTCACCTCAAGATATTTGGATTCCCAGTTTACATTCACATTCCAAAAGAAAAGAGGACCAAGCTAGATCCTTCTAGGAAGAAGGGAATATTTGTTGGATATTGTGAAGCATCCAAAGCATTGAGAATATACATCACAGGATTCCATCATATGGAAATAAGTAGGGATGTGACATTTGCTGAAGAGGCAGCTCTCAAGAGATCTAGGAAGTGCCAGTATGAATAAGTATATGAGGAAGATGCACCTTCCAGAATTACAGAAGTTGCACCCACCCTTGAAGAGACAACACCTAAATACCATGACATGATGGAACCACGAGAACCCCATGCCATAAATATATCAAGGAAGAGAAAGCCAACATGGGCAAGAGACATTATACTAGGAGCAGAAAAGTATGGAGCTCCTGAAGGCTCCACTAGAGTGAGCAAGAAACCAAAGACATTCTCCAGCTATATGGCCTTAATGTGTGATCTTGTAGATCAAGAACCCACTAGTTATGAAAAATCATCTCATAAGAAAGAGTGGGTGGAGACAATGACAGAGGAGTACCAATCAATAATGAAGAATGATGTTTGGGATATAGTTCCCAAACCAAAGGACAAGACTGTGGTATCCTCCAAATGGATATACAAGATAAAGCATGCTGCAGATGATAGCATTGAAAACTATAAGGCAAGGTTTGTGGCCAGAGGATTCTATCAGAAAGAGGGAATTAACTATGAAGAGACATTTGCACCAGTTGCAAGGTACACTTCCATTAGAACCATCATGGCACTTGCATCCATGATGAAGTGGGAATTACACCAGATGGATGTGAATACAACCTTCCTGAATGGTGTGATTGAGGAGGAAGTGTACATAGAACAACCATAAGGATTTTAGGTTGAAGATAGAAGAACCCAAGTATGCAAATTGAAGAAAGCTTTATATGGGTTGAAACAAGCTCCCAGAGCTTGGTATGGAAGAATTTACATTTTCTTAACAAGCTTGGGCTTTACCAAAAGTAAAGATGATCCTAATATTTATCTCAAAGTTATGGATGATGAACCTGTCATATTGCTACTATATGTGGATGATCTATTTCTGACTGGAAATGAGAAACAAATTATCAAGTGTAAGAAGAAGCTCTCTACAGAGTTTGAGATGAAAGATCTTGGATTGATGCATTACTTCCTAGGTTTGGAAGTATGGCAAGGCCTAGAAGGAATCTTTCTCAACCAGGGAAAGTATACAATGGAAATCCTAAAAAGATTTGATATGTTGGAATGCAAATCCATGGCCACTCCCATGGATTCCAACCTGCAGCTGTTAGCTGATGACTCATCGGAGTTAGTGGATGTGACTTTGTACAGACAGATTATTGGGTCACTAATGTATCTAACGAATACCAAGCCAGATATATGCTTTGCTGTGAACACCTTGAGTCAGTATCTAGTGGAACCTATAAGAGTTCACATGATAGCTGCAAAGCATGTGATGAGGTAACTAAAGGGTACGATAGACTTTGGTTTATGTTATCTTGGAGATCATGATCTCAGATTGTATGGCTACACATATGCTGATTGGGAAGGAAGTGTATCAGGCATGAAGAGCACATTGGGAGGATATTATTGTCTAGGATCTGCCATGATCTCATGGTTTAGCAGGAAGTAGTCTAGTGTGTCCCTCAGCATAGCTGAAGCGGAATATATTGTTGCTTGCAATGCTAGTTGTGAAGCAATATGGCTTCAGAATTTTTTATCAGGATTCTTTGACTTAGAGATGGACTCCACTGTGATCCTGTGTGACAACCATAGTTGTATCAAGATGACAGAGGATCCAGTGTTCCATGACAAGTCAAAGCACATAGAGATCCGATATTTTTATATACGAGATATGGTGCAGAAAGGAGCTATCAAGCTCGAGTATGTGAGCACTGACGAACAAGTTGTTGATATATTGACCAAACCTCTGTCATGAGTAAAGTTTGAGTATTTCTGAGACAAGCTTGGTGTACAGAAGGACCCTCCTCGAAAGGGGGAGTGATATGGTCACTGATGATGAGATTTCCTGCATCGACGGTAAGGTCGATGATGTGGATACCTGTATTGATGATAATACTAATGGGGTTATCTGTTCTAACGATAAGGTCAATGATGAAGCTATCTATTCTGACGATGAGGTCGATGATGAGGCTATTTGTTCCGATGATTAGGTCGATGATAAGGTTACCTATTCCGACGACTAGGTCGATGTGTGATTCTTAGACTTTGTCTAAGTGGATGATAGGACTGCATCGTCCCTGAATAATTAGTTCAAAATGTACGTGATAGGATTGCATCGTCCCTGAATGGTTAGTTCAAAATGTACGTGATAGGACAGCACCGTCCCTTAACGGTTAGTTCAAAATGTACGTGATAGGATTGCATCGTCCCTGAACGGTTAGTTCAAAATTTACATGATATGACTGCATCGTCCCTGAACGGTTAGTTCAAAATGTACGTGATATGACTGCATCGTCCCTGAACGGTTAGTTCAAAATGTACGTGATATGACTGCATCGTCCCTGAATGGTTAGTTCAAAATGTACGTGATAGGACTGCATCGTCCTTGAACGGTTAGTTCAAAATGTACGTGATAGGACTGCATCGTCCCTGAACAGTTAGTTCAAAATGTACATGATAGGACTGCATCGTCCTTAGACATGAGAGGTGTCTTAAATGGATCAAGGACTGCATCGTCCTTAGACATGAGAGGTGTCTTAAATGGATCAAGGACTGCATCGTCCCTAGATATGAGAGGTGTCTTAAATGGATCAAGGACTGCATCGTCCCTAGACATGAGAGGTGTCTTAAATGGATCAGGACTGCATCGTCCTTAGACATGAGAGATGTCTTGAGTTGATCTGGACTACATCGTCCATAGACATGAGAGGTGTCTTAAAAGGACCAGGATTGATCATCCTGTAAGTAGATCTGGACTACATCGTCCATAGACATGAGAGGTGTCTTAAAAGGATAAGGATTGATCATCCTGTAAGTAGATCTGGATTACATCGTCCATAGACATGAGAGGTGTCTTAAAGTGAGAGGGATGGATCATCTCGTAATTGGATCATGTGTATTGTAGAGTATGCTGCTATGATGATACTGTTGATGGAGATGATCGAGATGATGATACTGTTGATCGAGATGATCCAAATGATGATGATCGATATGATGATACTGTTGATCGAGATGATCAAGATGATGATACTGTTGATCGAGATGATCCAGATGATGATGATCGAGATGATAATACTATTGATCGAGATTATCCAGATGATGATGATCGAGATGATCGAGATGATGATACTGTTGATTGAGATGATCGAGATGATGATACTGTTGATTAAGATGATCCAGATGATGCTGTTGATCGAGATGATCCAGATGATGCTATCGATCGAGAAGATCCAGATTGTTGTAGCTGTTCGGATGCTACAAAAGATGAAGACTCAATACTGAAGATGTTCCAATATTGAAGATTTGAAGATGCTCTAGTAACTGGTTGAGTTACTGATGATGTTAAAGAAAGATTCCAATGATTTATAGATGTATCATGTATCATGTATCATGTAGTTGATGACTCCTTGCTCCTACAGATGTTGTTATAATATCCTTCTCGTTAAGGGGGAGTGTTGAGATATTGTAACTTCTAAGAATATTATATTTGTACTTTATTATTCCAGAGATGTTCCATTCCTCCGTGGAGACCCTATTGTATATCCGGAGATGTTTATTCCTCTGAGAGATTGTGGTAACTAGGGTTATTAGATCTCCCATGTGGGGTCAGCCCTGAGTTAGCTGTGTAGGGGTTATTAGACTCTCTTAGGAGAGGTTGAACAAGTTAGGGTGAAAAGTAAGTTAGAAGATGAGTATAAGTAGAGGAGGTGTGTTCCTCACTTATCACTCATTCACTCACTTGTGTATTGCGCATAAGAGAGAGAGAGAGAGCTGCATAGGAGGAGAAGGAGCTCTTGTTTGGAGGACTACATCTTTGTATTGGTTGATTATCTATATTGAGGAAAGATTTGCTGGGTTTTGTACCCCATGAGGGTTTCCCAGGGTAAATATTTGTCTATCTTGTGATTGTGTTTCTTTCAGTGATCTTGCTTGTGAAATTAGGCTAAACTTAACAGCTTCCCCATAGCGAAAATTTCGAAACAAAAATGCCTTGTAAAATGTTGTAATTTCATAATCATGACTTGGTCAATAATGGGTGATTTACTGGCCCATAGTATTGGGTGTTCCATAGTATTTTCCCATGGTAATCCCTCTTTAAAAGGAAGGCATTGTAATACGATTGGGTATTGTAGCATTGTAACTATCTCTATGATTGTGTCAGAGAGACTGTGTGAGAGTGAAGAGGAAGTTGCAGCGGATGTGTTGGAGGTTGTATCCCTTCATTTGTTGGATGGTATAATAACAAGAGATGATAATTTCTATGTGGACGTAGCCCATCTTGGGTGAACCACGTTATATTGGTGTCTCTCTTGTAATGTGTTTTATGTGATTTTATATTTGCATCTTGTTTATTGTTATTGCTCTGCAATTCTATTTTTCTAACAATTGGTATTAGAGCCAAAGGTCTATTTGGCAGATAAACTCGCAGTAAAAAATGATTCTTGGTTCGAGTGGGAGAAATGGCGGAAGAAAGAAAGTTTAAGGTCGATAAATTTAACGGCCAAAACTACCAGTTATGGAAGATGCAAATGGAGGACTATCTGTATCAGAAGGATCTATTCCTACAGTTTGGAGGAAAAGAAAAATAGCTGACGACTATGAAGGACGAAGAATGGGAGGTTCTTGACAGAAAGGTATTGGGAATAATACGGCTATGCCTGGCTTCGTCGGTGGCTTTCAATATTTCAAAAGAAAAGACAATGGAGGGTCTGAGGAGTGCATTGGGTAAGCTGTATGAAAAACCCTCGGCCTCCAATAAGGTATTCCTAATGAAGCGTTTATTAAATATGAAGATGTCAGAAGGTGGATTTGTTGTTGATCATTTAAATGAATTTAATACAATTACAAATCAACTAAGTTCTATAAAAGTGAATTTTGATGATGAGGTTAGGGATCTTCTAATCTTGTGTTCATTTCCAGAAAGTTGGAACGACCTGGTCATGGTTGTAAGTAACTCTATCTCTGGTTCAAACACTTTGAAATTTGATGATCTTGTTGGTGTTATTCTTAGCAAGGAAATGTGAAGTAAAAGCACATGTGAGACATCAGGTAATGCATTGACCATGGAGAGGAGGGGAAGACAGAGGGAGAGAGGAAAGACCCCAGGTAATCGTAGCAAGTCCAGGAAAGGAAGATCCAAGTCCATATTGGGAAAGATAGAATGCTGGAATAGTGAAAAGAAAGGACATCTAAAGAAAGATTATAGATCTCTAAAAAAGAAAGGAGATGGGCAACATGAGACTACTCAGGAAGCAAATGTAGCAGGTGATGTGTTACAAGATGCTTTGATTTTTGCATTAGATAAGACTAGTGATTACTGGGTAGTAGATTCAGGGGCTTCATGTCATGCTACAACCCATAGGAAATTCTTTCATGATTATGTTCCAGGCGATTTTGGACATGTTTTATTGGGTGATGATGAACCATGTAAAATTGTTGAACTGGGTAAGGTACGGATAAAGTTAAAGAATGGTGAATGGCTATTGAAAGATGTAAGGAATATTCCTGCTATGAAAAGAAATCTGATCTCAACAGGGCATTTGGGAGATGTTGGTTGTTTATCTACATTTGGAGAAACATGGTGTAAGATCACTAAAGGATCGATGGTGATAGCAAAAGGAGACATGGTAGGTACGTTGTATTTATGTCCTCAAAATACTGGTTGTTCTATCTCTTTAGCTTCCACAGGAACAGATACAACATTGTGGCATCATAGGCTTGGCCACATGAGTGAGAAGGAGATGTAGATTCTCCACTCAAGGAAGTTGCTGCCAGATTTGAAGCAGGTAAGTTTGGAATTCTGTGAGAACTGCGTTTATGGAAAACAAAAGAGAGTCAAATTTATTAGGGTTGGGAAGCATAAAAATAATGAAAAGTTAGAGCTTGTGCATACAGATGTATGGGGACTAGATCAGGTACAATCTCTTGGTGGATCTCGTTATTATGTTACTTTTATTGATGATGCAAGCATAAAAACTTGGGTTTATTGCATTAGACATAAATCTGATGTGTTTTCTACTTTTAAGAAGTGGAAATCTTTAGTTGAGAATGAGACAGGAAAAAGGTTGAAGTGTCTCAGATCTTATAATGGAAGTGAATACTGCGGCAAGGAGTTTGATAGTTATTGTTCATACCATGGGATTTGTAGAGAGAAGACAATCCTAGGAACACCATAGGAATATGGTGTGTCGGAAAGGATGAACAGAACAATCATGGATCGTGCAAGGTGTATGAGATTGCATGCAGGGTTTCCCTTACAGTTTTGGGCAGATGCTGTAGATACTGTTGTTTACTTAATAAACAAAGGGCCTTCAAATGCTTTGGATGGTGGAATTCCAGAGGAGGCATGGAAAAGTAAAAGGGTAAACTACTCATTTTTAGAACTTTTGGTTGTGAAGCATTTGTCCATGTTGATAAAGAAAATAGAACCAAGCTTGAGGCTAAATCCAAGAAATGTACCCTTGTTGGATACGGGGTTGATGATTTTGGTTATCGCTTATGGGATTATGAAATAAAAAAATCATTAGGAGTAGAGATGTGGTATTCAATGAAAAGGTCGTGTATAAAGATCAGTTGCAGGGAAAGAAACATGAAAAGGAAAACACAGAGTACATGGTGCTTAATGAAATCAAATAAAATGAAGTTCCAAAGGTTTCGAAAAATCAAGAACAGTAGGAGGTACCTCAAACTCCTGCAAGTGTTAGAAGATATACCAGGTAAAGTAGACCCCCTGAACAATACTCTCCTTCAATGTATTATTTATTGATGACTGACTCTGGTGAACCAGAATGTTATGAAGAAGCAATGCACGTGGAAACTAGAAATAAGTGGGAGCAAGGCATGAATGAGGATGGACTCATTTGTAAGAAACCAGACTTGGGATATGGTTCGATTGCCTGCAGGTAATAGAGCATTGCAAAATAAATGGGTTAATAGGTTGAAGGAAGAAGATGGAGGAAAGAAGTGGTACAAGACCTGACTTGTTGTAAAGGGGTTTGCACAGAAGAAAGGTATAGATTTTGATGACATATTTTCTCCCGTTGTTAAAATTACTTCAATTAGAACTATTTTAAGTCTAGTGGCAGTAGAATATTTGCATCCTAAACAATTAGATGTAAAAACAACCTTTCTTCATGGGATTTGGAGGAAGAGATTTATATGCAGCAGCCACAAGGGTACGAGGTCAAAGGGAAGGACAATTTAGTATGCAGGTTGAAGAAGAGCTTGTATGGCCTGAAGTAAGCTCCAAGGTAGTGGTATTTGAAATTTGACAGTTTTATGACATAACAAGGTTATAGCAGATGTCATCATTCTGACCACTGTGTTTATTTCAAGAGGCTAGATAATGGAAGATATATTATCTTGTTGTTGTATGTGGATGAAATGCTTGTTGCAGGGTCTAACATGCAGGATATAAATGTGCTCAAAAGAAAGTTATCTAATTCATTTGTGATGAAGGATTTGGGTGCTGCAAAGCAAATCCTTGGTATGAGAATAACAAGACACAAGAAAAATCGCAAATTGGCATTGTCTTAGGATGAGTACATAGAAAAGGTGTTGGAGAGGTTTAGAATGCAGAATGCAAAACCAGTTAGTACACCTTTGGCCAGCAATTTAAAACTAAGTAAGGAGATGTGTCCCAAGACACATGAAGAGATAGATTACATGTCCAGGGTTCCCTATTCATCAGCAGTTGGTAGCTTGATGTATGCCATGGTGTGCACAAGACTAGATATTGCAATGCAGTGGGAGTTGTGAACATGTATATGAACAATCTATGTAAGGAACATTGGAAGGTAGTACAATGGATTCTCAAGTATTTGAGAGGTACTACTACTCATGCATTATGTTTCGGAGGTTCAAACATTGTTCTATAGGGATATGCTGATGTAGATATGGCAGGTGATAAAGATAGCAGGAGGAGCACCATATGATATGTCTTTACTGTAGGTGGAACAATAGTAAGTTGGATTCCGAAGCTGTAAAAGGTTGTTGCACTTTCAACAAAGGAAGCAGAGTATGTTGCTGCTACAGAGGCTAGTAAAGAGATTATTTGGTTACAAAGGTTCATGAAAGAATTGGGTAAGAAGAAAGAGAATAACAGGCTTTACAGTGGCATCCAGAGTGCCATTCATCTTGCAAAGAACTCAGCCTTCCATTCTAAGACTAAACATATACATCTCAAGTACCATTTCATACGGTTTGCTCTGGAAGATGAGCTGTTGAAGTTGGAAAAGATACACACTAGCCATAATCCTGTAGACATGTTAACAAAGTTGGTAACTAGAGAGAAGCTGAGTTCCTTCTCGGTCTCAGTTGGCCTTCTAGCATGAAGGTGAAGATGATAAATTAGCCAAGTCCAAGGTTCAGAGCATAGTCCACTAGGAGTGGAGTTGTTATGATTAGTCTCCAAGTGGGAGATTGTTGGTTGTGGAGTCTAATATTCCTTATTCAGAGGTCACGTTTCAGTCGTGTCTAGATCCCATCCCATGACGGGGGGGTTTGGGGGGGGTTTGGGGGGGGTTTACCCCCCAATATAGTCGCCATGGGGGGTCCAGGGGGGGCAGTGACTACATTTTAGGAGCCCCCCCTGGTGGGGGTTTGGAGGCAGTGCCCCCGTAGCGAAAATTTTGAAAAAAAAAATGCCTTGTAAAATGTTATAATTTCATAGTCATGCCTTGGTCAATAATGGGTGATTTACGAGCCCATGGTATTGGGTGTTCCATAGTATTTTCCCATGGTAATCCCTCTTTAAAAGGAAGGAATTGTAATATGGATGGGTATTGTAGCATTGTAAAGATCTCTATGACTATGTGAGAGAGACTGTGAGAGAGTGAAGAGGAAGTTGCAACGGATGTGATGTAGGTTGTATCCCTTCATTTGTTGGATGGTATAATAATAAGGACTGGAAATTTATGTGTGTACATAGACCATCTTGGATGAGCCACCTTATATTGGTGTCTCTCTTGTAATGTGTTTTATGTGATTTATATTTGCATCTTGTTTATTGCTATTGCTCTACAATCCTGTTTTTCTAACAAAATATGCCAACACAACATTAGATAGTGGATAAGCAACATGGAGGAGTTTCTAGCTTTGATGGTGAGAATTCAAGGATTGAAGAAACATTAGTGAATTACAACTAACATTAGTCAAAATTACGAATTCTTGTCATACTTATATATAGTTTTGTATTTGGTTAACAAAATGCTCTTCAAAATATTATACAAACAAATTGTTGTTATGATTCCCTTTCGTTAATTCCATGTTTGGTTACCTATTGTTGAACTACATTTCCACCCCCATCCTCATCCCCATCCCCACTGTAAAGAGAATAGAAACAACTAGTTCATAACATAATTTAAGATTGATTGTTTCTTTATCCCATTAACAATGCATAATATATATGGAAATGTTCATATACACCCCACAAAGCTTTATGTAATTGCACTATATTGTTTTTTACATTCCCAAGTACTTGTTAACAATTTGAATAAAATTGGAGCATTACAATTGTATCTATGGAGGCCAGTATTTGTAACCTATTTATTTCAATGGATTAAAAAACATGTGAACTCTTCAATTAAAGATGAGGAAGAAAGGACCAAGAAAAAGCTTGTTCATTTTTGCCTTTGCAATCTGTATTTTGGTAAATCCCCAAACAACCAGAACTCAACAGATGTGCATCGTATGAACAATAAATCAAAGCAAGGATAACCAAGCCTCACTATTGAATTCAAAGTAACTAGCCAGAAATTTGGTCATTTACATGGAGATTTTCCAAGAATCAAAACATCCAAAATAATAATTATTGTTTCCCTGTCTTTGATTTTTCCACTAACCAATACTTATTCCTATTAATATCACCTCTTTGAAAGCTATCCAAAAACTCCATGTGGAATTGATGGCTCTCAATCTCATTGTAAAGTTTCTATAAGAAAGAAGCATGCCACAAATAAAAATGGAGAGGTATCAAATTAATGTGTTCCATACAACACCATCTCCTTCACTACAAGTACGATGGACCCCTTTTAATCTTTTGACATACTTACATATTCCACTACAAGTCCAATAAAATGATGCAACACACACATTACCTACTTGCACCTTCTACTCACAATCTGACAAATAATGCATACAAGATAGAAGAGGAGAAATTAGAGCTAAACATTGGGTTTGTTCAAGACAATCAAAGTAATCAGAAATGCCTTAAGCTTGGTGTACCTGGAGGAGTACCACATCACATTTTGCATTCATATATGTGTTCAACATCTATCCCAATGAACTGAGCCTCCAATGAAGCATCTTCATTTGCATACCTATGTAATATGGGTATGCAAGCAACATTTCCAACATATACTTGTGTTAGGTTAGTTCAAACCCTTTTAAGCAAATTTCAACACCTTGAAAAGGTTGTAAACCTTCAAAGCAAAAATGAGCAAATGCGGACGTTCAACTAGTGAAGAATTTCATGAGTGGAGAAGACATGGTTGTACTCAAGAATTTATAGATATGTAATTAGTCAAATCTCTAGAAATAACATGAATCTGACTAGTGGCATGTCTGAAGTATCTGTCACCCTCTTCACCAAACTTCTAATATCCCGGCTCATGATACTTGACACCTCTGAAAAAATACATATTTATCTTCGTAACACCTTTTCCTAAATGTAAAACAATAAGTATTAGATAACCACGACAATCGAGGTTTCATATTGTAGCAAGCACATGAAAATCCTTTATAGGAAGGCTAAAAAGAACACCATAGTTTGAACAACACATTCACTTTACATAGTCTACTCATAATTTACTGCCATTCCAACATCATAATACTACTTCTTTTGATTCAAACAGAGAACCTCAATTCCAAGGAAGACATATATGTCCCCTTTAAATATAAAACATCATATTTAAGAAATTGTTTATAAGTCTCTAATTTGTAAACATGACGCAACACAACTAGAAGGATATGATTTGTTGCCAAAATCCAAAATAATCTTCATTTATCTCTATATAACTTCAATCATAATATCCACAAAATTTTATACACTTTCAATTCGGAAAGGTCCAGTATTTTAGGATGTTTTCTAGAAACCCAATTCCTTATGCCATTTTGTCCAAGTTACTTACTTATGTACAAGAACAAGTCCAAACTTCATGCAACCAATGTAAACTCTTGGTTTAGATCGGTATCATGCAAGAGTGGTAGCCAACATTCCCGAGAAAAGTATATGTATATTCTTAGTGATAACAAAATAGGACAAAGATATCCTTCCATTGATATTAAAAATATTAGTCATCTTGGAACTAAAAGAACTAGGGATTAGTACCTAAATTGACATGCACATAATCATTGATCGTAAAACAAAAATGTACATCCCATTTTGATACTACTATAGAAAAATAGGTCTTCGTCTTTATAGAGAGCTCATGGCAACCTTCACATGCTCCATTCTAAGGAAATCATTATGTTCAGCATATTCTAGATCAATGGCATGATCCAACGACAATATTCTAGCCTTCCTCTGGATCTATTTATGATAGAGCTTGCTCAATTTGTGCTCCGGGCATAAAAGTCTCAATGGGCCATCCATAATCATCATGCCTATAACTACGACAACCCTTTCTTGCTTAGTCATGAAATGTGTAGAGGTTCCTGGATAGCCTCTATTCATAAATAATAAAAAAATCATACATACTAATATTTATGCAAAAACCTCTTGATTCTCATATTATCGATAGAGTGCAACAAAATTATCCCCTACATACTAATATTTATGCAAGAATCTCATGATGCTCATATTACAGATAGAGGGCATTAAAATTTTCATATTTCCAAAAGTGGTGGAATATGAGCATGGTACAACCCTATAGCTTGGTTGTTCCTTCATCTGCTTGAAGTAATATAAAAGATGAGTGTGTTTATGAAAATACTCTTTGTCAAACTTATTATGTTTTTTTTTTTACAGTAACATAGTGGTAGGTTATATTAATGCCGGTATTTAGCTACCAAAAGCTTAGTACAAGGAGAACATAGTTACATAGACGCAACAGACTTCATCAAAATGAGGCAGGGGATCCACATCCTCCCATCTGCCTGAAACATTTATTTAAATATTACTGTGGAGATTGGCATCATGCAATGCTGGTTCATTTTTCCAGTTTGGCCTTCATCTTGGCAACTTCAGATTCTAGGGCTGCGATTCTGTTGCCAAAGTCTCCATGAGTGTTAGCTGTGTCCTTGAATCCAGTACGCGTTTCATCCTTGAAATCCTTCATTTTTCCAGTGAGATCAGCACGCAGTGGCCTTAGCTCCTTGTTCAGAAGATCCCAGGACTGTTCTCCAGCTTTGGAGACCACTTCCAGCTTCATGTTTTGATCATCCAACTTGGCTCTGAGTCGGCCCATAGCAGCTTCCAGCGAACCGATTCTTTCCTCTGCTGATACTCCTGAGCTAGCGGAACCTTCAGACGCCATTTTGGGGTGGATCTGCCCTTGGATCAGGGACGGGCACAAGCTTGAGCACGAGGGGGCAGTGTGAAACTCGAAAAGCTTAAACACCTTGTTTCCAGAGACTGATATCTCTGAGCAACTGAGTTTGGGATCAAGGTAGAGGAGGAGCATCTTTATTAGCTTGCAAGGAGTATCCCAAGAGACGAGAGGACCTGACGGGATGCAAGTTAGCAGGGAATCTCTGCCATTCTCAAGGTGAGAGAAAACGTGGGTTGAGCAGGTCCAATGAGAACGCTATGAGAAGATCCTGGATCCCCTACAGCTATGGAATGTCACATCTCTGATAAACGCCATCAATACTTAAGATGCTTTGGTCCAGCGCAGCTCCACTATTAGCTTCTTTATCTGCTTGCATATTCAGCACACGGAGCACATGGAAATATCTGATCTTTTGGAAGTATTTGCTCAGATGAAGGATTTTTTTAAAGATATGGCGTAGTTTTATATTCGGAGGGCTCTTCTTGGTTATGAGGGCGTTGATAAGAATCCTGGAGTCCCCAAAGACTATAATTTTGCTAATTCCTTTAGCCCGCGCTAGTTTTAAACCTTGCCATAAACCACAAATTTCAGCTGCATTATTAGAATCTATTCCAAGCCCCCAGGCATAATTGGTGAGAGTGATCCCGTTGGCTGAACTGATTACTCCTCTGACACCTGCTGAGCCTGGGTTTCCCTTCGAGGCACCGTCGAAGAATAGGCAAGGTTCATTCAAGGATGACTTCCAGTGCTTGAATTCAGCTTCTTCAAGTCTAATTTCCCACTGCTCTATCTGTGGAACTAGGCAAGTGGTACGAGGTTGGAGATTGGCAATTAACGAGCTTAACCACCTTAACTCATCTTGCAGAAGCTGGGTGGAGTTTTTTAATGACAGGTTACTTTCCAGAGCTTCTCCTAGAGTGGCTCTAGCCTGCACTGCAATTTTTCGGGGAGGAGAGTCTTGACTCATGAATATTCTGTTGTTTCTCTCGAGCCACAGCTTCCAGCAAATGGCTTTTGGGAGCCATTCCCAGGCAGTTTGAAGCAGAGTCTTTTTGTTCAGCCTGAAAGGAGACAGGGACTTCCAAGAAGAGAAGAGGTTTGGAACAGTATGGGGCAGGTTAGTGGCATGGTTTAGGTTCATAGCATGGAGCCAAACTTCTTTTGCGAAGGGACAGTCCAGCATGATGTGATCCACAGTTTCTTCATGGCGTTTACAGAGAGGGCATCGGGAGGGTCCTTCCATTCCTCTTTTCTTGAGGTTGTCTCCAGTGAGGATACTATTGTGGGCTAAAGACCAGCAGAAGATATCAATTTTCGGGATGAAAGGTTTGGCCCAAATAAACTTCCAGGTAGAAGGATTGGGAGCGGCATAGGGGATGGCTTGAATTTCCTTGTATCCTTCAAAAGTTGTGTAACTTCCAGATATCCCCCAACCTCTTCTATCTCTAGAGACTTTTTTGGAGGGGGATTTGCCTTGGAGGAGAACAATCAAAGCTTCTGCTTCAGAGTTCAGTTTGGGAGGGAAGAGGCATAAGTCCCAACCTTTCCAGTAATCTCCTTCCCAGGTAGAAAGATCCCATAGCGTGGTGGCACCCTTGTCCAGAAGCCATCTTTGGATGTTGCTAACTTCCATGTTTGAACCAATGGGGGAATCCCCTAGGATGGAGTCTTCCCAAACATTGATTGAATTCTCATTTCCAGGGATCTAGTAAAGATTGTTTTGGAAGGGGATCAAATCTTTAATGCATAATTTGTAGATTGGGGAGCCCTTCCTAGGAGGGGGCTGCAAGTCCAGGCACCTTTTCCTAGGTCCTGGGAAGTATTTTTTGCGGAGTACTTCTTTGCTCCAGCTAGTTTTTCCCGAGATCAACTGCCAGAGCAACTTGGCTCCCAAAGCAAGATTCTGGATAGTTAAACTGCTCACATGGAGACCACCTTCATCACGGGGCTTTTTAATCTTTTCCCAGCTGACCAGATGGATTTTTTTTTCATTCCCTTTACCTCCTTCCCAAATGAATTTTCTGAGCAGCCCTTCAATCTTGTTAACTACTGAGCAAGGAGCAAGTAAAATAGAGGATTGGTAAATAGGCATGCTATTGAGAACAGATTTTATGAGAATAGTTTTACCTGCTAGATTGAGCCAGCTGGCCCCCCACTTTTGGATTTTGCGTTTAAGCTTGTCAGCAATAGGTTCCCAGTCTGCTGAATTGATTTTGTTTTTACAGATGGGTATGCCAAGATAAATGAAGTTGTTCCAGTCTCTGGTACCTTCCATCCCCAACGTTATGTTGATGTTCCTTAGATCCCTGGCAGTACAATTCCAACTGAAGATTTTGCTTTTTTGGAAGTTTATTTTGCTTCCGGAAATCTTTTTGTATAACTCCAACTCTTTTTTGAATTGTTCAGCAGAGTGGACAGAAGCTCCTCCTAGCAGCAGAGTATCATCAACGAACTGGGCGTGGTTAATGTCCCTGACATTGTTCACAATTTTAAGCCCTGGAAGCATGTGGATTTCTTGACTGAGATTAAGTTGATAGCTGAGCATTGAATCCTGGACGGCATAGAGTAGAGGAGAAAGCGGGCAGCCCTGCCTTAGCCCTCTAGATGCTTTGAAGAAGCTAGTGGGCCTTCCATTTACTAGAGGGGCTATCCAAGGGTCACCTACACAGCCTTTGACCCAGCTTATAAAGTTGATGGAAAAGCCAAATTTAGCCA
Source organism: Larix kaempferi (assembly GCA_027924585.1). Lineage (NCBI taxonomy): Eukaryota > Viridiplantae > Streptophyta > Pinopsida > Pinales > Pinaceae > Larix > Larix kaempferi. The sequence continues at coordinate 1,208,282 of BSBM01001322.1, read as the reverse complement.
TAACTGCAAACAGGAACTCATGTCTAACACGATCAAAGGCGTTGGCTAAGTCGAGTTTGATGACCAAACCTTTTTCCTTACGGTGGATGCTTGAATGGATTACTTCTTGGACAAGAATGATGTTGTCAAGGATTTTCCTTCCTTTGATGAATCCTCCTTGATTTTCTGGGATGATACGAGGGAGAATTCTTTTCAGTCTGGAGGCAATGATCTTTGTTATGAGCTTGTAGCCTGTATTGCACAGTGAGATTAACCTGAACCGGTTGAAGGTAGTGGCTCCTTTTTCTTTTGGAATCAGGGCCAGGAAAGAAGAGGTAGTGTTGCCTCCCAATTTGCTAGTTTTCTGGGAGTGCCGAACCATTTTAGGAGATCATACTTTATTATTGCCCAGCAACAGGTGAAGAATCTAGTTGTGAAGCCATCCGGGCCCGGTGCGCTATCAGGTTTCATAATAGAGAGAGCTTTTTTAACCTCATCCATGGTGATAGGCGCAGTAAGGAACTTATTATCCTCCAAGTTAATGAGCTGAGGGATGAGATCAAAGGGGTGGGAGGAGACGTCAATTGGGTCCTCAATGGGGGCAGTGAAGAGATCAGAGAAAGTTTCCACAGCTGCTTTCTTTATGCCTTCAACGTCTTGGACCAATTCTCCTTCAAACTGTATTTCCGAAACAGCTTTGTAGTTCTTACGTGCCTCTGCTTGCTTATGAAAGTATTTTGTATTTTTGTCTCCACTCAATAGCCAGAGGTTACGAGATTTTTGACGTTGGTACTCTTCTTCAATTCTGCAGGCGGAGAAGAAGTTTTTTTGCAGGGTCTCTTCCTTAATGAGGAGAAGATCAGACGCAGGAGAGGAGTCCACGCTGGTTTGATGCGATTCCAGCTCAGCTTGGGCGAGTTCTCTGTTAGAAACCAGGGAGGGGATTCGTTTGGCCCGGGCTTTAAGGGCGGATTTGAGTCTTTTTAATTTGGATTCCCAGATGAAGGAAGGCGAGCCAGGGAGGTGGGCATTCCAGGAGTCAGCTACAGTTTGCAAAAAGTCATCATGGTGAATCCAAAGTGGACTGAATCGGAAAGGGATCGGTCCAAGATTTTGGTCAAAAGCAAGCTCAAGAAGGATAGGCTTATGGTCGGAAGTGCAGTGAGGGAGGATTTTGGAGGAGGCTAACATGCCCAAATCGAGAAATGAGGAGTGGACAAGGAAGCGGTCTAGCCTTGCTGCAACATGGCCAGGACCAATTCTTTTGTTTGTCCAAGTAAATTTACCTTTGGCAGGCTTGATGTCAATCAGATCCCATCCAGAAATGATGTCTTCGACCCATTCCCTTGAGGGATCTCTGACCAGATTGCCTCCTTTCTTTTCATTAGCTGCCAGAGTTACATTCAGATCTCCAGCTACAATAATATTTTCTCTATTCTGCAGCTGAAGAAAGGATTCAAGAGTATTCCAGCACTCTTTTTTTTCTGCATGCAAAACAGGAACATAGAGATTGAAAAGGCTTACCTTTCGTCCAGATTGCTTGTGGTTGAGTTTGGTGAAAACCCAGTGCACTGTTCATTCTTCAGCTTCAAGGTTATATAGAGAGGAATCCCAGAAGGTGGCTATTCCTCCGGAAGCGCCTCTGGAGTTGTTGCCAATACCAGTACCTTTTTTCCATAATTTTTTCCCGATTTGGAGGATAGCAAGCTCCTCCATTTTAGTTTCCTGGACTAGCAGAATCTCTGGCCTATGAATTCGGATTAGATCTCTCATTGCATCTTCTTTCAGGGTAGAGCCTATCCCTCTGCAATTCCAGGAAATGTATTTCATTAAGAATTATGGGGGAAGGGGTTGGCCTCTTTGGAGGCCTGGAGTGTACCTTTTTTTGATCGGGTATTCATGATCCCTTTTAGAGTTTTTTGAGAGCCTTCAAGGACTGCAAGATAGGTTGCTTCTTCTCTTTGTTTCTTTTTGGATTTCCTCCCTCTTGGAGTTTTGATAGGGATAGAGACAGACCGCTTGAAGAGGTGTCTTCATCAGTTTCTTCACCTGGATCTGAATCTGGCATCAGTGGATCTTCATTCACTTCTTTGGGGGATCCTGGGTTATCAGCTCCCACCAGAGGTTGGTTTATTTCCCCAGGCTCCAGCTGATCAGTGATCTGGCTTCCAGTCTCTTTTCTATTGGGCTGCTTGGTCGTTTGGGGTTCATCACTTGCTGTGGATTGATTCTTCTCATTTGGATTGGGATCCTAATGCTCTTTAGGGTTTGGAATCACGATTGGGTCTTCTTTTGAGGCTTCATGGGATGGCCTATTTATGCTTGAAGGTTGGTTTTGCATGTCCATTGTGGTCCTTTTTTTCGGGTTCTTTGCATTTGTCTTGCCTTTCTTGACTTTTTTCCATCCTTCTCCATCTTCCGAGCTCTGATTTTTCAGGTAGTTTCTTTGAAAATGACCATGTTCGTGACATTGGCGGCATTTGAATGGTAGTTGTTCGTAGTCAAGCTTTTGGTAGTATTGCCAATCTCCAACTTTGAGTTTAACAGCTTTTGGAAGGCCTGCTTCAAGGTCAACCTCGACACATATTCGGGCACATGAGTATTGGCCCTTGTTATCAGCTTTGTCAATGTATTTTCCTAGAGCATTTCCAATTTTTTCCAGGGTTGGAGTGTTCCAGCAGTGGACTGGGAGATTGGGGAGCCTTACCCATACTGGAACTTCTTTCGGCACATCAGTTTCTGCATTGAAATCTGGAGTCCATCTGTTGAGGTACAGTCCTTGAGGTCCCATGAAATATGGACCATTTCTGAAGATCAGATCTCGGTCTTCTTTGGATATAAACTCAAAAATGAAGAATCCTCGCCCTACGGAGTAACAGGTAACACTATTCTTGAGCTGGGGCCTCCAGTTCCGTTGGATCCAGTCGTCTGTGGTTTTGGTTGAGGGCCAAAGCCCCATAAACTGGCCAACCAGTCCCCGTTCAGCCAGAGCCAGAGCGACCTTAATGGGGATATCGCAAGGCAGATCAATTTCAGGGATAGAGTCGAGCTTTTTAATGAATTTAGGGATGGCAGGGGTCGTAGGCTTGGAGCCATTGGGACGTAGGAGCTGGTTGAAGGCATCAGAAGTTGAAGAAGAGGTGGGAGGGGGAATCCCTCCCTCAGGCGCAGGCATGAGCGCCTGAGAAAATCTACCAGAGTGGCGGCAGCTAGGCGGCTAGGGCGCAGCGCTCCTCGTCCAACTTATTATGTTAAGCACTGGGATAAATGCACAATGTGCCACATAAAACTTAGCTCCATAAAAAAACTTTGTATATGTCAGTTGTTTCTCAGCATCATTGCATACACTTTAAGTTCATTCTGGTTCGAAGCCAAATCCTCCTGATCTTTCAATATTTCCTCCATGGCATGGAGGGTTTGAAGTTTGTTGTGATACTTTTTTGCTAAATTGGGACTTTCTAGAAGATGAGTAATTGCAACTTGCCTTTTGAATTTGCCATAAAAATGGAGAGCGTGATCGCATGGAGAGTGATTGAGTGTTATAAAGAGTTTTGAGTCCCACATATTAATAAACACGTCACCTTTTAACTCGATGGGTATACAAGGAATCTTATAACAGTGTCTAAGAATGGATTCTCGTAGAAACACCTATTGACATAAATATAATTTTCTATTCAATTGGATAGTAAGAAGTCACTAAAATAACTTGATTCTTTGTAAATTGTTTTATTTTAATATAATTTTTTTAGTTACCAAAACAATTTAATTCTTTATAAATTGTTTTATTTTAATATAATTTTCTATGTAAGTTTATGAACATGTAAGTATTATGCATTCATATATAAAAAGTAAAATAGTGAAAATAATCTTAATTTTCGTAGAAACACCTATTTACGTAAATATAATTTTCTATTCAATTGGATAGTAAGAAGTCACTACAATAATTTGATTCTTTGTGAATTGTTTTATTTTAGTATAATTTTTTTAGTATTTTAGTATATTTAATTTTTTAAAAATTGTTTTATTTTAATATAATTTTCTATGAAAAAGGTCTACGAACATGTGCTACCCAGCCAAAGGTAAGGGGTACCATCCATTTACAATTTACTACGGCGGTGCTACATAATACATTTTACTCTGAGCTTATATGTGTCTGATTGATGCTTACTTGCTATAATCAATTCTAGTTGTGGTTTTTGTGTAATAGCTATCCATAAGTAATACCATAATTAGAGTATTAAAGCAAGCTAGTAGAACCATTAGAACCATAATTATAGTCTTCAATCAAGCTAGAAGCACCTTATCCAGAGTCGTAGGGATACCTTACTTTTTAAAGGAAGCACGGACCAAGCAAGCCTGAAAGTTGAGCATGTAAGTATTATGAATTCATACATAGAAAGTAAAATAGTAAAAATAAATCTTAATGAAATCTCACAAATGGATATCAACAATTTTTATGTGGTTTTTGCTTCTCCATAAATGGCAAAACAAAGAAATCTCAATTGGCCTTTAAAGGGTAGTCTCACGTGGGAAAAGGGGGCTTTGTAATTTTTTCTTATGTAAAATGGATTCAGAGTATGCAATAAAAATTTAAGTCATTTTAGTTCTTATATGGAAGCTTGTTTTCAATGATACAATGATGCAGTTCACCTTTCTAATTTTGTTTTCAACCAGGATTATAATGTGGTTTTTTGAATTCATGTTATAGATACCCCTTGATATATGTGAAGGATGATATTTGGGTTTCGTTGAACACTAATTTTATTTAACCCTCTACAATTAGTGATATGTAAATTGTTATGGATATTCCACTAGAATAGTTCGTCAAAACAAATCTTACAACTTAGTTTTTTTTATTAACTTATTTCCAATAAATGCTAAATAAACTGGAACTGTAAGAATAACTAGAGAAAACAAATACATAATCCACACAATAAACACAAAATTTACCCTGGGAAAACCTACTATGGGGAAAAACCTAGCCATAAATAAGGACTATGCCATGCACTTTTATATAGAATGCAAATACAAAAGAAAAGCTACTCTCTATGGAGTTACCTATGATTTTGCAGCAAAAATGGCTACTAGAAGATCTCTTACTTCTTATGTTCTACTCTAATATCCACTCCCTTGATGTTGCTCAACTATGGAACAATATGATAACATTATAAGAATGGAACCTCTTCTTCTCCTAATGTCCAGATATTCAACATAGTTCCATACTCATCTAGGATTAATTTTAAGGTTTTGCATGCATCGGTTCCCAATTAGGAATAAAAATTAACAAAAACATATTTAAATTAGTCTAAATACATATATTACCATGTTTGATGATGATGATGATGGTGATCTTTAACATCCACTCGGAGCAAATTTGGTCTATTGGACCTTAAGAGAAAAGAGAAGACATACATTATTTTATTTGCTTTAAGATATTATTCCTATGCTCAAAAAACTTGAAGCAGAGCATCCCTAGCTCGCCATAGTTTTGAGGAGTTAGAAGCTTAGAGAGATCAGTGTTGGAGCAAAGATTATGGAACTGTGATCTAATGTGGGTGTAGACGGGGCATTCAAAGTAAAAGTGATTTTCATCTTCAACACTCATAGACTCGCAAAGATGGCAAATCCTTTCAACCCACGATGTTTTAGGGGTTGTCCAACACCTATTTTCACTATGAAGCTCATGAGAGTTAGTTATAATCTTAGCAATATTAATTTTTTTCTTTGAGCTCATTAATATAGAAAGATAATTTTGATCCTCAAGATTAGGGTCAATGATCTCTTTATAATATCGTAATTTTCT